>PVIH01010873.1:5705-72585 GCA_004025045.1 Sigmodon hispidus
GGAACTAAAAGCTGAAATGGAAGCAATAAAAAAGGCACAAAATGAGGCAAAGATGGAAATAGAAAATCTGAAGAAAAAAGCTGGAACCACAGATACAAGCATAACAGAGTTCAAGAGATGGAAGATAGAATCTCTGAAGTGGAAGACTCAGTAGCTCAAATAGATATATCAGTCAAAGAAAATAGTAAAACTAAAAAAGCCATAACTCAAAATGTTCAGGAAATCTGGGACACCATGAAAAGACCTAATTTAAGAACAATAGGAATAGAAGAAGGAGAAGAATACCAGCTCAAAGGCACAGATAATGTTTTCAATAAAATCATAGAAGAAAACTTCCCTAATCTGAAGAAGGAAATGCCTATAAAGATACAAGAAGCTTACAGAACACCAAATAGATATGACCCCCCAAAAAGTCAGCATGCCACATTATAGTCAAGCCACAAAACATACAGAACAAAGAAAAAATTTTAAGAGCTGCAAAAGAAAAGGGCCAACTTACATATAAAGGCAGACCCATCAGAATAACGCCTGACTATTCAATGGAAACAATAAAAGCTAGAAGGGCTTGGTCAGAAGTTATACAGATGCTAAAACAGCATGGCTGCCAAACTAGAATACTATACCCTGCAAAATTATCAATCACCATAGATGGAGTAAACAAGATATTTCAGGACAAAGTCAGACTGAAAGAATATCTTCCTACCAATCCAGCACTACAGAGAGTATTAGAGGGAAAACTCCAACCTAAGGACCCCAGATATACCCACAAAATCACAAACAATCAATAATTCCACAGAAGAATACTCCACAGAAAGGAAATACAAACAAGTTACCACCAAAATTGGCAGGAAATATCAATCAATGGTCACTAATTCCCTTAATATCAATGGACTCAACTTTCCTATAAAACGTCACGCACTATCAAGATGGATACAACAGCAGAAGCCATCCTTCTGTTGCCAACAAGAAACACACCTTAACCACAAGGACAGACACAGGCTTAGAATAAAGGGTTGGGAAAAGATTTTCCAGTCAAATGGTCCTAAGAAAGAAGCAGGGGTTGCAATCCTAATATCCAACAAAGTAGACTTTAAGCTAAAAGCAATTAAAAGGGACCACTACTTATTCACTACAGGAAAAATTGGTCAAGAGGAGATTTCATTCTTGCATATTTATGCCCCTAATATAAAGGCACCTATTTATGTAAAAGAAACACTGCTAAAGTTGAAATCCCACATCAATTCTTACATCCTAATAGTGGGAGACTTGAATACCCCACTTTCAACCCTGGATAGGGTTGAAAGAGACAGAGACTCAACAGAGAAATAAGGAGTCTAAAAGATGCTATGATGCAAATGGATTTAATAGATATCTACAGAAGCTTCCACCCAAACGCAAAGGAATAAACATATTTCTCAGCTCCTCATGGAACTTTCTCCAAAACTGACCACATAAAGCAAATATCAACACATACAAAAAAATGGAACTAATCCCTTGTAACATATCAGACTACCAGAACCTAAAGTTAGAGTTCAACAACATCAAAACCCAAAGAAAGCCTACCAACTCATGGAAACTAAACATCACTCAGCTGAACCATCTGTGGGTCAAGGAAGAAATTAAGAAAGAAATCAAAGTCTTCCTAGAATTTAATGAAAACGAATCCACAATGTATCCAAACTTGTGGGACACAATGAAAGCAATCTTAAGAGGAAAATTCATAGCGCTAGATGCCTACATGAAAAACCTAGAGAAATCCCACACTAGAGACCTAACAGCTCAGCTGAAAGCCTTAGAACAATTAGAAGCAAACTCACCTAGAAGGAGTAGATGGCAGGAAATAATGAAACTTAGAGCTGAAATCAATACAATTGAGACAAAAAGAACAATACAAAGAATCAACGAATCTAAGAGTTGGTTCTTTGAGAAAGTTAACAAGATAGATAAGCCCTTAGCCAAACTAATCAAAAAACAGAAAGAGAGTGTTCAAACCAACAAAATCAGAAATGAAAAGGGGTACATAACAACAGACCCCCAGGAAATACAGAGAATTATCAGATCATATTTTGAAAATCTGTATTCCACAAAAATGGAAAACCTAGAAGAAATGGACAGCTTTCTGGACAGGTACCATCTACCAAAATTAAATGAAGATCAGATTAATTACCCAAACAGGCCTATAACCCTTAAGGAAATTGAAGCTGTCATTAAAAACCTCCCCAAGAATAAAAGCCCTGGCCCAGATGGTTTTAGTGATGAATTCTACCAGACATTCAAAGAAGAATTGCTACCGTTACTCCTCAAACTATTTCACACAGTAGAAACTGAAGGAATATTGCCAAATTCCTTTTATGAGGCCACAATCACCCTAATACCCAAACCACTCAAAGACACAACAAAGAAGGAGAATTACAGACCAATTTCCCTCATGAATATTGATGCGAAAATTCTCAACAAAATTTTGGCAAACTGTACACAACAATGTATAAAAGATACCATCCGCCATGACCAAGTAGGCTTCACCCCAGAAATGCAGGGCTGGTTTAACATACGAAAAACTGTAAATGTTATCCATCATATAAACAAACTAAAGGAACAAAACCACATGATCATATCCTTAGATGCTGAAAAAGCCTTTGACAAAATCCAATACTCCTTTATGATTAAAGCCCTGGAGAGATCAGGAATACAGGGAGAATACCTAAATATAATAAAGGCGATTTACAAGAAGCTGACAGCCAGTATCAAACTTAATGGAGGAAAAACTCAAAGCAATCCCACTAAAGTCAGGAACTAGACAAGGATGTCCTCTCTCCCCTTATCTATTCAATATAGTTCTCGAAGTTTTAGCTAAAGCAATAAGGGAAGGAAAAGAGATTAAGGGGATACAAATTGGAAAAGAAGAAGTGAAACTATCTCTATTTGCAGATGATATGACTGTAAAGATAAGTGACCCACAAAATTCTTCCAAGGAACTTCTACAGCTGATAAACACCTTCAGCAATGTAGCAGGATACAAGATTAACTCAAAGAAATCAGTAGCCCTTCTATACACTAAAGATAGAAGAGCTGAAAAAGAAATAAGGGAAACATTACCCTTCATAATAGCTGTAAATAGTATTAAATACCTTGAAGTAACTATAGCCAAAGAAGTAACAGACCTATTTGACAAAAATTTTAAATCACTGAAGAAAGAAATTGAAGAGGATATCAGAAAATGGAAAGCTCTCCCATGTTCCTGAATTGGTAGGATCAACATAGCAAAAATGGCAATTCTTCCAACAACAATCTACAGATTCAATGCACTGCCCATCAAAATCGCAACACAATATTTTTTGGACCTTGAAAGAACAATACCCAATTTCATTTGGAATAACAGGAAAGGCAGGATTGCCAAAACAATTTTACTCAACAAAAGAACCTCAGGAGATATCACCATCCCTGACTTCAAGTTATACTGTAGAGCTACAGTAATAAAAACAGCCTGGTACTGTTTTTATTGTGGATCAATGGAATAGAACTGAGGACCCAGACATTAACCCAAAAACCTATGAACACCTGATCTTTGACAAAGAGGCCCAAAACATTCAATGGAAAAAAGATAGTATATTTAACAAATGGTGTTGGCATAGCTGGATGGAACTATGTAGAGAAATGCAAATAGATCCGAGCCCGTCACCCTGCACAAAACTCAAATCCAAGTGAATCAAAGACCTCAACATAAACCCAGCCACTTTGAACTTGATAGAAAAGAAAGTGGGAAATACACTTCTACGAATTGGCACAGGTGACCACTTCCTAAATATAACACCAGTGGCACAGACACTAAGAACAACAATCAATAAGTGGGATCTCCTGAAGCTAGAAAGCTTCTGTAAAGCCAAGGACACTGTCAATAGGACAAAACGACAGCCTACAGAATAGGAAAAGATTTCTACCAACCCTACAAATGATACAGGACTGATCTCTAAGATATATAAAGAGCTCAAGAATCTAGAGCTCAAAACCTTGAATAACCCAATCAAAAAATGGGGTTCAGATCTAAAATGGGAATTCTCAGCAGAGGAATTACGAATGGCTGAAAGGCACCTGAAAAAGTGCTCATCATCTTTAGCTATCAGAGAAATGCAAATCAAAACAACTTTGAGATACCACCTAACACCTGTTAGATTGGCTAAGATAAAAGGCACTGTTTCCTTCTGTGGCCATCGCTGGATCGCAGCCGATGAGTAGTGCCAAAATGAAGTTCAATCCCTTTGTGACTTCTGACCGAAGCAAGAACAGCAAACGGCATTTCAATGCACCTTCTCACATCCGGAGGAAGATCATGTCTTCCCCTCATTCCAAAGAGCTGAGACAGAAGTACAATATTCGATCTATGCCCATTCAAAAGGATGATGAAGTTCAGGTTGTCCGAGAGCACTACAAAGGCCAGCAGATCGGCAGGCAAAGTGGTCCAGGTGTACAGGAAGAAATACGTCATCTACATTGAGCGAGTGCAGCGAGAAAAGGCTAACAGCACAACTGTCCACATGGGCATCCACCCCAGCAAGGTGGTTATTTATCACCAGGCTAAAGCTGGACAAAGACCGAAAAAAGATCCTGGAAAGGAAAGTCACGTCTCAACAAGTAGGAAAGGAGAAGGGCAAATACAAGGAGGAAACGATTGAGAAGATGCAGGAGTAGGACATGTGGTGCACAGTGTCCATTAAAGACTGCCTAAGGAAAAAAAAAAAAGGCACAGATGACAGCCTATGTTGGAGAGGATGCGGATCAAGGGTAACACTACTCCATTGTTGGTGGAGTGTAAGTTTGTTCAACCACCTTGGAATGCAATATGGTGGTTTCTCAGAAAATTGAGAATCAGTCTCCGCAAGGACCCAGCAATACCACTTCTGGGTGTATATCCTAAAGATGCACAGTCACACTCCAAAGGCATTAGCTCAACTATGTTCATAGCAGCATTATTTGTAATAGCATGAACCTGGAAACAACCTAGATGTCCCTCAACTGAAGAATGGATTAACAAACTGTGGTACATCTACACAATGGAATACTACTCAGCAATAAGAAAAAAATGATATCCTAAAGTTTGCAGGCAAATGGATGGATTTGGAGAATATCCTCCTGAGTGAGGTATCAAACTCAGAAAGATAAGCAGGGGATGTACTCACTCATTAGTGGTCTTTAAACAAACAAACAAGAAAAAAGCAAAGCATGCCCAAGCGGCAAACCACAACCACTGAACAGCTTGGGATCAGAGACACCCTGGACTGACCCTTTGGATCCCACTCCACCTATAGAATCACCTGACTCACTCTTGAGGGAGAGGGGACAAAACTGGATCTGCCAGGCGTGGAGACTGAACTAAGCATTATTGGGTCAGTGGGACCATGGGACTGTCTGCTGCCTGCTCAGGGAGGGGATGGGGAACTGTGGAGAAGAAAAAATGATCTGATGTTGCGGGAGGGGGAAGGGACCTTGAATAAGGATATACAGGCATAGAAAAAAAATTCAAAGAGAAAGCTGAACACAAAGTAATTTTATGTGTAGCAAACTTATTTGCATTATCACCCTTGATAAGTCATGCTTATGATTTTTATTTTCTTTATAGTTATTGTTAACTTATCAGCATTTTAAATTCATTTTACTGTTTTTCTTGATAAATACAAAATAAATAAAGAAAAAAATAAATTTAATACCAAAAAAAAGACTGTAAGACATAATCCTAGGAAAAAGCCTTCAGACTAAGTAAGTATGACAATCATAAAATAAAATGATACCAGCTATTGAAAATCAATCTGTATATCAGAAAATGTAAAGATCTCCCATGTTCTTGAACAGGTAGAATCAACATAGTAAAAATGACAATCTTACCAAAAGCAATCTACAGATTTAATGCAATCCCCATCAAAATCCCAATACAATTCTTTATAGACCTCAAAAAGATAATACTCAAGTTTATGTGGAAAAACAAAAACTCAGCTTCATCAAAACAAGTATGTTCAATAAAAGAACTTCTGGACGCATCACTATCCCTGACTTCAAGCTACACTATACAACTATAGTAATAAAAAAACAAAAACACAGCTTGGTATTGGCATAAAATCAGACAAATCCATCAATGAAATCAAATTCACACACCTATGAATACATGATTTTTGACAAAGAAGCCAAAAATATACAATGGAAAAAAGCAAATATCTTCAACAAATGGTGCTGGCATAATTGGATGTTGGCGTGTAGAAGTATGCAAATAGATTCATATCTATCACCCTGCACAAAACTCAAGTCCAAGTGGATCAAAGATCTCAACATAAATCCAGCTACTCTGAGCCTGATAAAAAAGAAAGTGGGAAATAGTCTCGAAAGGATTGGCACAGAAAACCATTTCCTAAATATAACACCAGTAGCATTGACACTAAGAGAAACAATTAATAAATAGGACCTCCTGAAACTGAGAAGCTTGTAAGGCAAAGGACACAGTATATAAAACAAAATGACAGCTTATAGAATGGTAAAAGATCTTCACCACCCCTCTGACTGAGGGCTGATGTCTAAAATACATAAAGAATTCAAAAAACTAGAGGCCCAAAACCCAAATAATCCAATTTAAAAATGGGGAACAGATCTAAACAGAGAATTTGCGACAGAAGAATCTCAAATGACCAAAAACAAAACAAAACAAAAAACAAACAACACACTTAAAAATGCAAATTTGTAGGGAAATGAAAATCAAAAAACTCTGAGATACCATCTTACACTTGTTATAATGGCTAAGATCAATTACACTGCTAACAGCCTATGCTGTAAGTGATGTGGAGCAAAGGGAATACTACTCCATTGCCGGTGGGAGTGTAAACTTATACAGCCATTTTGGAAATCAGTATAGTGGTTTCTCAGAAAACTGGGAATCAATGTACCCAGTGATCCAGCAAAACTATTCTTGAGCATATACCCAAAGGATGCACATCCATGCCACAAGAACATTTGCTCAAATATGTTCATAGCAGCATTATTCTTAAGATCCAGAAACTAGAGACAACCTGGATGCCCCTCAACCAAAAAAATTACTAAGGAAAACGAGGTACATTTACACAATGGCGTACTACTTAGCAGGAAAAAATGACATCCTGAAATTTGTAGGCAAATAGATGGAACTAAAAAACAAAACAAAGAAATAAAACACCACCAACAAAACATCCTGAATGAGTTAACACAGACTCAGCAAGACAAACATGGTATGTATTCACTCCTAAGTGAGCTTTAGAGGGAAAACAACAAAGTAGATACCTTGATAGAGGGAGCCATTTAGGGGTTAGGGAGAAACTTGTTGTTTATGAACTACTCAAGAGTACACAAACATGACCCCAGCTAAGACTCCATGCAATAGTGGAGAGGGTGCCTGAACTGGCCTTCCTCTGTAATCTGATTGATGACCACCCTAATTGTCATCATAGAACCTTCATCCAGCAACTGATGGAAGCAGATGCAGAGATCCACAGCTAGGCACTGGTTGAACTCCCAGTCCAGTTGAAGAGAGAGAGGAGAGATTGTATGAGCAAAGGGGTCAAAATCATGAGGAGGAGACCCATAGAGACAGCTGACCTGAGCTATTGGGAGCTCATTGACCCTGGACTGACAGCTGAGGAACCTACATGGGACCAAACTAGGCCCTTGAAATGTGGATGACAGTTGTGTTGCATGGGCAGTTTGGGAGCCTCTGGCAGTGGGACCAGATCTTATTCCTAATACATAAACTGGCTTATTAGAGCCCATTCCCTATGAAGGAGATTCCCTGCTCAGCTTTGATATGGGGGAAGGATGCTGTTCCTACCTGAACTTGATATGCTAGACTATACTGACTCCCCATGGGAGTGTGTACCCTCTCTGAGAAGTAGATGGGGGTGAGGTGGGGAAAAGCTGAGGTGTCTGGGAAGAGGGGAGCAGTAGTTGGTATGTAAAAAAAATAAAGAAAAAAATGTAAAAGTGTATTTATATCAACATGAAACTATATTTATAATACTCTTATAAACAGTAAAACATGCATGCATACATATAAATACACATATGTGCATATGCTCAAGAACTACACAGGAAGATGTGAACTAGTGTTTAATTCTAAACAATGGCATGATTTTCACTTTAATTCCATTTTAAATTTAATTTCATGTTTCTTGCTGTTGTCATACTTTTTTATTATGACTGTTTAACTTGCAAAATAATAAGCTTTAAAACCCTCAAATAGAGTTAAATTAAGGGCCTAGGCAATGTGCACAGTATACACTTAATAGATGCTGTGCAACAACTAAATAAAAAATAATCTCTCAAATGTATTTATTATGTTCTTACATGTCTAAGGTGAGTGAGAACATTGACCAGCACACCAAGCCTAGAACTGGAGTTACAGTCTTGCTCTGCCTCTACTAGCCAGATGGTCTCAAGGACTCATATCCTTTCTCTGTCTTGGATCCCTCCTGCATTAAATGAGGATGATTATAGAAAACAAATTAAATAATAATTACCTAGCTAATTTTTAAAATCTAATGTTACTTTGAATATGGTCAATATTGGACATTAATGGTATTTTCAATGCACAGTGATTTACAACTTATGGATATACAGGTAGGTAATTATAACTTTATTATTCTATTTGGCGAATAGATCAGCAGGACAGAAATCTGCCATAGCCAGATAAATGGCCTCTTAGAAATAAAAGCCACAAGCCCTCCTAGATAGAAACATTATGTTTATCTTGGTCTCAGAGTCATAACAGGTAATATATTGATGTGTGTAGTTATTGGCACACTGTAGAATGTGTAAGTTTATTTATGATCTAGTTTTAGCACTACAGCAGGCTGGGATACTTCAGCTGCACACATCTTTCCATGGCCTCCTCCAATTTCACCCAACTCCAAAACAACCAAAGAAGTTAAGGATGAAAAGTGCGCTCCTGGACCCCAGTCTGTGTCTGTACTCAACACGGAATTCAAACCTTCCCCAGTGACGCTCTGTGCTTCTTTTACACAGCAGAAACACAGCATCAATGACCTCTTGGATCTTTTCACTAAAAGAAAAACACTGGTATTCACCTTAGCATATAGTTTCAAAATGTTTCACACCAAACATACTCAATGATGTATTAACAGTGGATGCATTTCATCCTGTAGCAATCAAAATTCCCTTAAGAAAATCTCTCCCAGCACCCACTTATCCATACCTCATAAGCATAAATGCTTTGTGATTGTCATACTGTCAGCACAGAACAAGCAAAGCGATGAAATGAGTACACAGAGCCCTTTGCCAGAAGGAAGCAGGAACCAGTTTCTGTCTTAGGAAATCCCCAGGCATTCAGATCCCCTCAGCAAGTTTGGCACATATCATATTTGGGGAAGCTCAAGTGCATCACCCCAAGACTGCCCTGGGTCCACATCACCAAGAATGTACTTCTTTTTAGAAAATGGTGTGTGTGTTATACGTTTCCATGTTACAAGTGTGTATGCAGGCATGTGGACCTCTGTGCATGCATGTGGAGGTGAGAGGAGAATTTGGATGGCCTGAAAGCCCTCCACCTTTTTCCCTGGAGACAGGGTCTCTTACTGAACCTGGTGCTCACTGGTGATTAGCCCCGGTGACTCTGCCTTCTCCTGGACTGTAATGCGCTTACAGGCACATCTAGCCTTTTCTAAGAGTTCTAGAGATCTGTGCTCATGCTTGTACCACAGCCCTCTCACCCTCTGACCTTTCTTCTTCGCAAGCCTTAAAAAATACCAAATGGTCATTCCTGAAAACATGCACACAAGTAACATTAAACAGACTGAGCAGGTCACAGTTACGCGTGCACAAATACACACACACACACACACACACACACACACACACACTTTGTAACAACAATTAAGGAAAATCAAAGCCATAAATTTTAAAGACAGAAGGAAGGATATATGGAAGATTTGGAGGGAGAATGAGGAGGGGGGATAGTATAATTACATATTTATTTATTTTTAGTTTTTCAAGACAAGGTTTCTCTATATACTAGAACCTGCTCTGTAGACCAGGCTGGCCTCAAACTCAGAAATCTGCCTGTCTCTGCCTCCTTAGTGCTGGATTAAAGACATGTACTACCACCACCTGCCAAAAAATAGTTTTTCTGTTTTTCTTTTTTTTTTTTTAATGCACTTCTGTTGTGATGCATAAACCCAGTAACTGGCCATGGTTGGGGGGGGGGCGAATGGGAAGAGGCAGAGAGTGAACCAGGATCCATGCTTTTGCCTTATTTTATTATTTGCAGTTCAGTTTTACAGTTTATAAAGCAGAAAATACTATGGATTTTCTGTAACCTTCATTAATAGTTAATTAATTAATTTTCCATGAGATTCTAACAGAAAGCAGGGTGATAGGCAGAAGCAGAAAGACTCTAAGTTCAAGGTCAGTGAGGGTTCCACAGAGGACCTGTCAGGGAAGGGAATGGGGGGGTGAGAAGAAACTTACATTTCAAATGTGTATAAGCCTCAGGCAGGGGTATAGCTAAGCTTAGTGTTACACACTTGCTTAGAATGCATTTGGTTCTCACCTCAGCAAATAGTAAAATAATAAAAAATTATAAGAAGTTGAAAGACTAGCTATACACTGCACCGCCAAAGCTGGACCATGAAGCTAAGGCCTACTCAGTTAATAACTGGTTATCTTCTTCACAGTAATCTGTTGTTTCAAGGACGCCAGGGCTGCACCACTAAAATAAGACATATAACTAGACATAAGCAACATAATGGGCCAGAATCTGTCTTGTTTTCATAGAAGCTCCGGGATCTTGTCATGGTTCAGTATTTCCAAGGAAATTCAAAGGGTTGCCCATATAAGAACTTGCCTTCTGAGCTACTGTTCATGGCTAGAGAAAAGAGTCTCTGGATACAAAGAGTTGCCTAACCACAGTAACTTCCAGCACCACAGACAATCTAATCCTTGGGAAGACCTGCAGCTGAATTTTGTAAGATGTTGGCTATTGAGCTGGAAAGGATACTCACTGATACATCTGAAAACAGGACAAGATGGCACAAAGACACTAAGCATCTCCCCTCGGTGTTCTCCATACTCTTTACCCCATCTCATGCTTATACAACATATTGCTCCAAAGAGCTCAGCTCTCCCGGGGCTCAGCAGCTAGCTGTACCTCCTTCCACTGTGTCGGAGTCCCAGCAGTCTCCACCAGAACTCTGGCTCATACACAGATCATCCAGTTCAATTCTGATGATATCAGCCATCATTTAGCTACAGGAACTAACTAAGAGCCAGAGTTGGTGAATCCTCTTCTGCCATCTGATGTCATACTCAGCTCAATGGTAGTGACAGAGCCAGAGACATTGGTGATACTAACATGCTACAGCATCAGAATCCCCAGCCTGTGATGAGTATCCACAGCCACCAAGCAGTACCTTAGGAGAGTTGCATCCTACTCTGTCTGCCTATGCCTAAGGCTTAGACCTGCTGCAGTCAGAGGCTGAGCCAGGCTCTATTGTCTCTCAGCTTAGAGGAGGAGATGACAAGACCTCCACTAACCTAAACTATTATTTGAGAAGTAATTCTGAAATATTGGCACAAAACAAGATGGAAATTCTGAAATCATACGTAAGGTAAATGTACATAAAGAGCTTACCATTGAGGCTAACCAATGACAGAATATTATCCTGGTGGTCGAGAAGGCGTATCATACGTAAGGTAAATGTACATAAAGAGCTTACCATTGAGGCTAACCAATGACAGAATATTATCCTGGTGGTCGAGAAGGCGTTTAACCTCAATGATATCCCATTCCAGCAAGTCTTCTGTGGGTGTTACCAACCTAAAAATTACTAAAAGATAACTATTTTACTAAATGTTTAAAGAACACAAAATATCTTTCTACTCAAAATAACATTGAGTACAAAGTACACATCACATTGAAGCAAACAAGAAACTCCAAAAAAAACCTATTTGTACTGGCTTACAACATTTCTTTTAAATGACCAAGACATTTAGGTGATTTCCTGAAACCCTAAGCCAGGGTTTCCTTCACCTTGCTTCCTTTGCTGTCTTCCCAAACCCACCCTGAGGCCTCCACTTTCCCAAGGCTTTGTCACATGTCAGGAGTGTCACTCATCCTAGCCACTCCCCTGCATCAGTGCTCTCTGCAGGTCTATCCAGGCCAGTGCACACTGCTACAAAACAAGTCACAGATTTACAGCCTTCAACTTAGCAAAGGCTTCAGCAGCTGCCAAAAAATAAAAACAAAAACAGCAAGAAAACAAGAGCAAAGAACTTTCAGTTTGGGGGTATAGACTATTAAATTATAAATCCTCTGAGAATATAGCTTCTACTTTCTTGACTATAGATGGTGAATGTGTTTCTTGATTTATTATCTGACTTCTAAAAAGTTTTATTTATCCAGGTGGTAGTGGCACATGCCCTCAATCCCAGCACTAGAAGAAGCAGGTGGATCTGAGTTTGAGACCAGCTTGGCTATTTAAACTATAAATTCTAATTTTAATCAATATATAAACCTAAAATCAAATCAAATTAAGTGGTTCTAACTACCAACATTTATAAAACATCCATGATATTCTAGGAATTCTAGCAACCAGATGTGAATAGTTATTGCCCTCGAATGCTCAGAATCCACAGCAGACATGAGCCCTGTGTAAGGGCTCACCATCAGTATACTACATGCTCAGATAGGCCACTGCAGCCAGTGCTGTGGATGCCCAGACATAGATAGGCATGTCTGACAGAAAAAGTGTTAAGGTCTCACACATCCTTCCCAAGTGGTGCTAATCACTATCTAAGTCTCTCTTTTCTTCAAATTCCTCTCTGGAAAAAATAGGTTATGGCACATTTCTTTCTGTATCTCTGACAATATTTTGCCAACTGTCAAAGGAGTTGCAAGATTATTAAATGGATTTGCAAGGTTATTAAATCCTAATAGTCTTTCATATTCAAATTGTGACTGTCAGAAATTATCTCAGCCAATACCAAAGAGAAGTCTTCTTGGTGTGGATAAACTCTGAGTAAAAACACTACTGTTACATGATGTTAGAATAAACGATATATTGTTTAATCAAATTATGAGGAGATAGCAATAGTGTAACATATTGACAAGAAGAAATCTGACCTAACACTTTGAAAATGGTTCACCCTATATCATCTCTACAGCCTCAAGAAGCCAGAAATAGGCAGAAAAAGTGTTTTTTTTCTTCCTAGCACACCTGCATGTGAGTATTCATGTAGCTACATTAAACATGTATGTGTGTACAAACAAAAAGACAATATATGTACTCACTCAGTTCTTTGCCAACTGCCGCTACGACACAGTTCCTAGGGATTTCAACCAAAGCACTTATCCCTTCAGAAAAAAATATAAAACAAGACAAATCATTTTCTCTCATGGGTTACATCAAAGACAAAACTTTCTCAATTTTATGTTAGTTATTTCCCATAAAACATGTTTGAAATCTGCTACATACACACTTCCTGAATTAAAAGTAAGTTTCTGGGGGCTGGAGAGATGGCTCAGTGGTTAAGAGCACTGACTGCTCTCCCAGAGGACCAGGGTTCAATTCCCAGCACCTACATGGCAGCTAACAACTGTCTGTAGTTCCAGTTCCAGGCAAACACCAAGGCAAATAAATAAATAAAAGTTTAAAAAAAAAGACAGATTTTTTTTTTAAAAAAATAAGTTTCTGATACCTATGGAAGATACTTTTTATGCAAAAATAGGCTCTGAATATTTCTTCTGAGATGCTAACATAGTATATTCAAAGATTTCCGTATATTTACTAAGCATCCTTATGATAATCACCATCAACTATCACATGATGGCTAGTTCAGTGAGATACAGAATTGAGGTTTTCCTCAGTGTAACTTTAAGACTATGCATAGCACTAAATGAGTTAATGTAATAATGGAAAGCCATATCTGGCCTCCAGCCTGTTTCCTTACATGAATCCTAAAATCCTTTGAATTTCCAATGTCACTGCCGTTCTGGGTCCCCTGGTCATTATGAGGTGAGAGCTGTTCATTAGAAGGACCAAAGCAGGAGAAAGTTTCACTTTCAGCCTTACCCCTCACCTTCCAAGGAGAAAAGGCCAACTTCCAAAGACAGAGGAAATGTTGGCCACTAGTAAATGGTTTGGTTAGCTATATCTACAGAATAAAGCCTCCACAGAGACCAGGGCAAGATTTAGGTAGATTTGGTAAAGCTGTACTTAGGACGTGCCTGCAGGGTGGCACCACAGAGAAGGTACCAAGGCTGTGTGCCCTCCCCCCACCTTGCCCTTGGCATTTCTTGTTTAGTATACTAGTGATGGAGCATAAGTGGGAAAATGTGTTTCCCTTGGTTCTGTAAACCACTCTAGCAAATTTAATTCTGATTTATAACCAGGGGGTCAAAAATAAAATTTAAAAAAAGGCATGTAAACGGAAGGACAGAATAGGGAACTGTTGAGGGCAGAGCTTTAGCCTGTGAGACTGAATGGACACTTCCTGAAGGTAGACAGTGTCAGCCTGAGAAGATGAAAAGTAACCAGGTGGTTACCTTCCTGAAACACTGACTTTCAGGGCATCTGTATAAGAACAGAGGAAGTGATTCTCCTATTGGGCAGTCAGGTATCCTAACTCAACACTCTGAAATCTGGTCAACAGCTAAGGAAGTGCCTTCTAACCAGCATGTTTACAGCTAACTGGTGCCTTTCCAAAGTGGCTTACTGAAATGACTAGCCTTACACCATCCATCACATGTCACTCATTTATGTGCAGAATGTTTAGTGGGTGGAGCTTGGTTGCTGGTGTCATCCAGACTATCATAGTCCTGGGTTCAGGTCCTCCTCCTCCTCAATCTCCTGAGTAGCTGCATTGCTGTTCACAACACTGTACTTGGCCTTAAACACAGAGTACTGAATATCTTTTCATAGCTGAATCATAAAATTGGTTTCAGATTAACCGTAACTTCAAGCATTAAAAGTTGAGATACTGGGACACATTAACAAGAAATAGTTTAACAAAGTCAGTCTCTCCTCTTTGCTATATATAGTTTATAAATATAATTTTAACACGTATGCAAATAGGGATGTTCCACTTCCTTTCCTTCCTACCTGTCAAAGAGCAACAGCACAGTTATGATGCCCAGAGCATATCTGCCCTAACTTCCCCTCCACATGGGCATACTTTACAGAAATATGACAGGGCACCAGAGAAGGGCACAGACAGGTAGGAGAATGCTTTTGTATGTTTGTTTGAGATAGGGTCTCACTTATTCCCCACGCTGGCCTCAAACTTGCGAAAAATCTTCCTTCTTCAAGAAGAATTTTTAAATGCAGAAAATGTTCACTAAGAGGCCAGTGAAAGGGCTCAGTGGATAAAGAGGCCTGCCACCAAGTCTGAGGACCCAAGTTCAACCCCAGAGTCACTGTCCTGGAGAATAAGGATTCTCACTAATTGTCCTTGGACCTTAACAGCTGTGTCATAGCCCCCCCCCACAAGCACATGCACACTCAACACACACACATACATATACATGTTTGCACACATCTATAAAATGTATAAAAGTGCAGCATATTATTAATGATCATGGTCCTGCTATCGCACACTTGGGTATGGGTGTATACTGAAAGTAATCAGAGGTTATCATGTAAAAGAGATCCTATGCACTCATGTTCACTGTGACACAGTGTGCTCATCAACAAATAAATGGGTAATGTAATATGTGCAGACAGTGGAGTATTATCAGCCATAAAGAGCAAAATCCTTTTATTTTCAAGAAAGTAGATGAAACTAAATGTCATGTTGTGAGTAAAATAAACCAGATACAGGAAGACAAGATGTATGGCTTCCCTCATATGTGAGTGGAAGTTGATTTCTGGAGGAAGAAAATACGAATTCCTGCAGGTAGACAGTGCCAGCCTGAAGTAAGGATGACAAGAGAGGCAGACAGGATGGGTAGAGATCATCAAAACACATCATACCCACGCATGAAAATACCACACTGAAACCCAATACTTGGTATAAGTAAGATACATGTGACTATAAATGTTCTGTAAATTATTTGTCACATGAAAATACTAATTGCATTTGGCTACCCACAATCCTCAGAATTATAAAATTCCTACATGAAATTACTCCATTATATTGTGGTATGTCTCTTTAAAGATTCAACTCTCTTTACAATCATGTCCCATAATTACCTTGACTGGTTTTTACCTGTATCAGAAAGGTGGCTGGTCTTACACAGCAGATCTAATTTTCGGTTCCACACACCTAGGTCATTACCACCCGACAGCCACACATCTAGTCTCTGGAGAACAGTTAAGCACTGAAAAATTGATTTGAAATGTGTTATCAGTTTAGAAAGTCTAGCATTCCTTCTTCTATGGTCTTAAATTATGTCCCCAAGTTCTGTTAAGTCCGTTCCTTTAATAGGCAGTTTCCTGGGCTCCTTTCTGATTCTGGGCTCTTTAAGAGAATACTGTCTCACAGAAATAGAGCAGAGGGTCCATGTAATTTGCAAGGACTTTCCTGTTTTCTCTTGGCTCACTGCCCCAAGGTGACACTAAAGCAATTACACAGCAAGAAGCTGGGGCCTCCGAACAATACAGAGCAGTGATGTACCAGGCCACTGGAGCCTCTGAGGAGGTTCTAAACCCAGACAAGCCTTCTGGTGAAGTCACCAGACCCTGAGCACAGACACAGCACCTGAGCACAGACACAGCACCTGAGCACAGACACAGCACCTGAGCACACACACAGCACCTGAGCACACACACAGCACCTGAGCACACACACAGCAGGCTTATTCCAGCTTTAAGTCACTGAGCTTTCAGGTGACCTGTGAACTGCTCAGAGATAACTTCCTCACAATCCTTAACAGCCTTTAAAAAATAAAATAAAGAATGTGATAGTGGTTTCAATTAATTCTCAATAATTCTGTCTGGTAGACTCAAAGTCTTTCTAGACTATAGAATCCTTTATATGGTACCTTGGGGTCTCTTTTTTCAAGAGTCATGCCCTCACCATAGCCTCTTGGTGACAATGAGAACATGGACTGAATTAGGAAGAAGGACCCTTTGTGAATGCCTTGCCCTGGCTCAGGATGGGGAGGACACAGACTGAATTAGGAAAAAGGCCATGATGGCCTTGCCCTGGCTCAGGATAAGGCTTCCTTTCAAACTGATAAAAGTAAAAGCTGAAAGCGATGGATGCAGCTTGTATTTCAAGAGAGTCTTCCCTGTCTAGTTTCTGGTTTCTACATTAGCTTCTTATTCTGTTTATTGACAAGTAATAGTCTATGGTGTGGATATGTACATCTTGTTTATTCATTAACTGATGGATATTTAGGTTATTTCTGTTTTTAGCTAGTATGGATACTGACACTATGAACATTCATTACGTACATATGTATGGGCATGATTTCATTTGGGGTGGGACTATACACAGGAGGGTTACTGTTTAACAATTACTTAGTCGCCAAACTTATTGAAGGCCACTGTAGTGTCTTACAACCCACAAGTATGACTTTTCACATATTCATCAACACTCAAGTTCTGCCTTTCAGACTTTGGTGGTACCAGTGTGTAGGAAACAGTAGTCATGGTGGTTTTGATTTACATTTCTCTCACTAATTATGAACCTTTCCTCATGCATTTATTGCCCATTTACTTATCTTTTTTGAAGAAATTTTATTCAAATTATTCTTAATTGTGCTACTTTTCTATTTGCTAAGAGTTGTTTGCACATTTTAGATACATGCTTGATAAATTATATATATGTATATATATATACATATATATATGTATGTATATATATCCCTCATTCTTTGGGTTGTATTTTCAATTTGTCAATAGTATTCTTTGAAGAACAAAACTTTCCATACTTATTAAGGCCCAGTTTTTCACTTGGCACCAAATGAATCTATCCCTTTTTATATGTATATGTCCACTTGATCCTGCTTTTTCTTTCCCTTTCCGACAGTCTCACTATGTTGCCCAGGCTGATCTTGAACTCATAAATTCAAATTATTTTACCTCAGCCTCCCATAGCAGGAAGTCCAGATATGAACACTATGTCTGGCTTGCCTCACTTACTAAACACTATTCTTTCTCCATTGAAAGGTGTTAGTTCCCTTGTAAATAAGCTGTCTGTATGTGTGAGGTTTTATTTTTTGATCCTCAATCCTGTTCCTCTGATCTGTGTTTCTATATCATTAGGCAAGTGATGATACTTCATATTTTCTTGATACTTTATCTTTAAGGAAGTGCTAGAATTATGAATTGTCTCACATCTGTGCTTTCTCTTCAGAATTGTTTAGGCTACTCCGGATCCTTTAACTTCCATATCAAGTTTCAAGTTAGTTTGTTCCTGTCTGAAGCAAACAAACAAAAGCTAGTTTTAATTTTAGGACAGAGATTGTACTCCATCTATAGGTCATTTTGAGAAGTGTTTAAAACTTAATATTAAATTTAACCCATTAGCACATAATTTTCCAGTTAACAACTTTTTCTGGATTATTTGTATGATTATTTTGCCTGTACCTATGTATGCATATCATTGTGCATGCTTGCACCCACAGGGGCCTCAGGTCCCCTGGAACTGGAGTTACAGATGGTTGTGACCCATCACATGGGTGCTGGGAATAAAACCCTGGGTCCTCTGCAAGAGCAAGTGCTCTTAATTGCTAAGCCATCTTTTCCAGCTTCTAGGTTTTCAGTTTATTTATATATTCTTAAATTTCATCGAACAAAGTTTTAAAATTTTTAATTTATAAACCTCCTACTTTTACAAACTAAGTATTTTAATCTTTTAGATGTTACTGTGAATATAATTTTCTCAATTTGATTTTAGAGAATTATAGCTATTTTTGTACTGTCTACCATGTACCCTGAATCCTTTCTAAACTAATTTATTAGTGTTCAAGTTTTGTGTGGGTTTATGATTTCTTACATATAAGGTCATATCATATATAAATACAGAAAGCTTTAGCTTTTCTTTTCCATAAAACAACCATTTGCTTCTAATTTTGCTGTCCAGGTCCTTCAGTGCAAGCTAGACAGATGTATGCTAAGAGCAGATATTCCTATTCCTGACCTTGTGGAGAAAGTATTCCATATTCATTTATTAAATTTTCATAAATGACCTTTACTGGGTTAGCTATGAGTATAAAGTATCTTCATGGTGAGACTACACCAGAGATGGTTAAATGCTTTCTCTGCCTCTACTGAAATGATCATGTGGTTAGTGCCCCGTATTCTTTCTCTGGTCACTGACTAACTTTCAGATATTCAGCTAAAGCCATATTCCTGAAATAAATCTCCCTTGGTTATGCCCTAACTATATGTTGCTAACTTTAGTCTGCTAGTATTTTGTTGATGATAACATACTGTTTTAAATATTTAGCTTGTTATCACTACATATTACGAAGTGCTTTTAGAGTCTTCTAAAATCCCTTTAGTGTGCACACATCCCACACTTTAACTGTTTTCCTTTATAAGACACTAGAGCACTTCCATCACCGTTTATAAAAACTAATTTGTAGCACACACTTCTGTTCCTAAACCTCTAGCTATATTTCCCGCTGTTTCCTTTCTAGGGCTTCTTTGTGGTAGAAACCCTGATTTGAGGCACAATCTCACTTTAGGGCAGTGACCCTCACCTTCCTAACGCTGTCACCCTTTAATACAGTTCCTTATGTCGTGTGACCCCCCAACCATAAAATTATTTTGTTGATACATAATTTTTCTACTGTTATAAATCATAATGTGAATCCTATGAGTCTGCTATACAGGATATCTGACATGTGACCTGAGGAGCTGTTGTTTTTAGGTCTGTGAAATACCACACTGCTTTCCAAGAAAAGCATATCCATTTACCTCCAAACAAGTAGGGAGAAAAGAAGACAATTTTATTACAACTCCTTGCTAACTTTAGTTTTTATCTAAAAACTTTATTAGGTCAAAAAATGCTAAGGCATTACACTGTAGATCTGAGTTGCTCTGAGAAGTCATTTAAGAAAGCCTGAAGCACTGAACTAATGTGTGCAGATTTCATGTGGCGCAAACACACAACAGGAAGGAGCAATGCAAACCCTCTTTAGAAAGCACTCTTACAACACAGGCATAAGATCCATTTTAGTCAACAAGTCTCTCTTACCAGTGCAGGAGAAGACCCCAAACAGATCCCCTGACACTCATGCTTCTCTGTCCCTTCAACTCCAGATTTTCACTACAAAACTAATGCTTTTAGTTTTTCAGATAGTAAGAAATATTTTTACAGAAATGTAAAACTAGCAGCTTTTTCCGATCACATAAAATACAGTGATTACAGCAGCATCCTCTTCAGACACCCCACTGTTGGGCCTGTGAGAACACAGCACTGTTTCCACAGGAATTTCAGCAAACTGGCATCCTAACTGCACAGTGGCACTCCATCCTAGGAAATAATAAATAAGCTGACTATTGGCACTCAGGGAAAAAAAAAGAGAATGGCTGCCAGAAGACCAGCTGTCCCAGAGCTGTGGAGGAGAGGCCTTGACCAGGTGCCTTTCCCAAAATGACTGGCATGAAAACAGTGCTAATGTCCCCAGAACAAGAAACATTTCTCCTGAAGGAAACAAGACTTGACTGCATTTGTTTCTCTCCCATGTGGCAGCATTTCTG
Organism: Sigmodon hispidus; assembly: GCA_004025045.1. Taxonomy (NCBI): domain Eukaryota; kingdom Metazoa; phylum Chordata; class Mammalia; order Rodentia; family Cricetidae; genus Sigmodon; species Sigmodon hispidus. Next base: position 26,381 of record PVIH01010873.1, read on the forward strand.
GCATAAAAATCCCAATTAATATTTGTTTATAAAAAAATATAACAGCATCGACACATTAAAACTTTTGGTCTTGAAAATAAGAAACCAACATGTCCTCGTGGCCTTATAGTAGTCAAGGGAAAAATGTCTCCCTATCTCTCAGTCCAAACAAAACCCAGAACAGCTCCTGCCACAGCTCTGCAGACACAGAACTTGTAGGGGGCCCTGCTATAGGCCCACCAGGCCCCGCCCCCACGTGCCCACCAGGCCCTGCCTTCTTGCTTGTTTTACCCCTGCTCTCACTTCTCACTTAAATAGATATGATCCCAAAAATCTTGCTTTAAAATCAAATGGCTGTGTGTGTGAAAGCAATCATGTGTAAAACCTAAAGTAATTTCATCTAATTTACTAAACTATTTTGCGAACAACAACAAAAATACTACCATGACAACCCAAATTTGCTTCAGACCTCACCTTTACAGTAGACTGGAAGCAGGAGACTCTCTGGATTTGTCTGCCAGTATCACAGTCCCAAACTTACACCGATGTTAAGAAATGATTTCCAAATAGAATTTTAAAACTTTAATTATGAGATAGAATTTCTAATAAACAATTAAGTCATAAGTATAAACAGTCAGAAAATCTTTAAATAAAACCCAATCCGTTTAGCGTTTTTAGTGTTTATACTGCCGTGGCAGGTCATGACCTCGGGAGCAGGTTCATAAGCTACCGTTGTATTCTGGGGCCATTTAAGGACACTCCGAGTGAGTGCTCCAAAGTACTGATCTTCGTGGGCACCACACGCTACATCTGTTTAAAGTGTACTCTGAGAACAGTTTGCTATGATGTAGTAAACGCGTGCATAATATCCTATAAAAAAAAAACTTCCCCATCTTCCAAGGGTTCTGAAAGTCCGCTATAGTGTACATGCATGGTCTATGACTGTTACAACCGCGACTGTGTGTTACTCTGTATATGAATGTGCTGAAAATAACTATAAGGCCTCTAGCCACATGATGAGAGTTTAGTTTGACTTAAGGAACATGATGATCTTTATAAACTTTTAACATTATTTTTATGGTATTTCACTCCATATCATATACTTGTTAATAATGTAAATGAATAGCAAATACATTTTGAATCATGTATAACACATTTTATATTAAAATTTTAAAATTAATTTCATAATCTAGTTAATCTTATATCTGATTATTTTTATTCTAATTCACTATTCAAATGCATATAAATCATACAAAGGAAGACGCCTATATACTCACATGTTTGTGTCACACTGAACACACTACTCAGCCATAAAAATGTCTCCCTAATTAGATAATGTTTTCCAGCCTTCAGTTTCCCAGTTCTAATATCCCCACACTGTCTTTCCACAGATTTCACTACTGAACAGCTTAATGTCCAATATTCAGAAACATGGGCTCTTAATACCATTATACTTGCCCCCCAAATAGCCTACCATCAACATTTAATTAAGAAAGTTAATTAACAGTGAGGATCTAAGGGGAGTAAATGTAAAATCCATCTGGATAAAATGAATGTCAAAGTTCTCAGAAACTTTTTAGAATATGAGTGATTCAGTAACATGGATGGCTCTGTGCTGATGCCATTGCTTACAGAGAAGTTTCCAAGCATCTGTCCCCTGGGCTGTGACAGTCGTTTTAATAATTGCCTCTAATACTAGTTAATGAATCTATAAAACAATGCTTTCCTCAGAAGAGCAGTAGTGCTAAGTCTAGCCTGGCCTATATGTCTGACTGAATCTCACATGAGCACATAGATGTCATCCCATTGAAACATTTTCTTGATGTTTTCTCACCTGCAGACAGTTTATCTAGGAATTGTTTTCAGCTGCTGAAAAGAGCTGAAAACATGAAGTCACAAGTCCTCTCTATGCCCTGGTTCCAGAGAGGCCTGCAAAACCATCCCTTGGGGCTCAAATCTAAGCTTGACAGAGTTTTCCAACTAGTCCTGGCTGATTTGATACTTTAAATTGATGCAGTCACTGGCATCAGGAGAGGGTCTAGATGCCAGAGCATTGGAACCCTGACAGCAGGCATGACCACCCACCTTACTTGCCATGTGCCTTGGGCAAGTTGCTTACCATCTCTGTCTCTGCCTTCTCACTGTGAGAAGGACACAATCCCCTACTTCACACAGTCATTTTAGAGGGTCAGTAGGCAACATGTGTAAGACACAATAATCTAGGGGGCAAACAAGAGCATGTTACAGGACATGAGCTTGTCTGTGGATTCTAGCTGGACAGTAGGGTAAACAAAAGGAACTTCCCTTTAAAAACTGCTTTAAAATACCAAAATTTAACTACTCAGAAGCCACACGAATTCTCACAGCGAGAGCCATCCCTGAGGAGAAAATGAATTATTCTAATTTCCCTAAACTAAAATAATATTTTAAGCCCAAAACTTCCATCCTGTCTTTTGCATAACTTGATGTAATAGAATCTAGAATTCTAATTTTACACTCTAGAAAGATCTGCTTTGGTCATGGGGTTTCATTGTTACAAGCCTTGACATGCTGCTTCCAAGTCACCGAATACTCCTGCAGCAGCATCTCATTAAGATTTAAGGAAACTTGTTTGGCCATCAGAATGCAAAGACACAGGCAGGCACTGGGTCCCTGGCCACTGCACACTAGGGGTAAGGATATACCAACGGTCCTGTCAGCAGAGGCTGTCAGGATGAGCGGACTGTCTTCCTCACAGGAGTCTACAGGAGGGAAGGTAATGATGGCCGTGATCTTCTGTGTGTGTCCTCTGAGTTCCAAGAGCTTTTCTCCTGTCTGAAATACCAGTAAGAACATTAACAAACTTGCCCTTTCTGATCTGAAGAGTTTACATAACAATAAGGATAGCTATGTAGAAAATAACATATATACCATCTAAAATTATGACTGTGAAGTTCAAAAAACGTCAAGCAATCAAATATAATCTAAACAAATATCAAAAAGCATCTGTGAATATTTTAACTATTTTGTAGTAAGCTAACAGTGTATTCTCAGTTTAAAAAAAAAATCTTTCCTATGATTTTTAAGAATGGTGTAAGTTCTACAACAATAGCAGCAGTTTAATCTGTAGAGAAAAAACAGGAAGTCCTTATGATGCATGTGCATATGTCTAACCTTCACAGCGTTAAGTGCAGAAGAAATAAAGCACTGTGGACTCCAGCATAACCAAGCACCATTCCCACCCACTCAATATCTTCTTTCAAGGTCTCTCCCTGACCTCCTAAATGGAAATATGATATATATAAATCTTCCCAAGGCTTCAGAATTTCATGAATGTGTCTACAATACAACTGGTCTTCTGCATCCACCACTTTCAGAAAGATAGGTCAACTAACTTTACTTTTTTGCTTGTTTGGAAACATTAATGTAGGGAAGGCTTGCCCCAAATTTATCATGAAGCTAAGGCTAGCCTGGCCTCCCAATTCTCTTGGCTTCACCTCTAGAATACAGGCATGTACCACTGTGACTGGCCTGAGCCAAGCAACCAATCTTAGCTAGAATTAATGGTGGTGTGTGTGTGGGGGGGTGTTGTTCTTAATATGTGTGAAGTTGAGTGACAGTATATATATGTAATCTCATACTTCAATATACTGAAGCAGGGGGACATCAGTTCAAGGTCACTCTGGGCCAGACCATGTCTCAATCAATTAATCAAAACAGAATAAATTGTTTGTTCTGATAATGAAAAGACTTCACTTGTCATTACTCCCTACAGCATTTGCATTGTGTTAAGCATCACATATATTATACAGATAATTTTAAGTATGTAGGAGGATGTGTATAGAGTATATGCAGAACTGTCAAATGGACACTTGGGCACTCAGTGTCCACCCAGTGGACAGCATGATGGTAAAGGATGTCTCCTTCTAAGCAAGACCACAGAAAAATGAGGACTGTCGGCGAGATCAGACAACCAGAATGAAGGAGCAAGGAAGAAAACAGAAATAGAACAACCTGCCAAACACAGAAAACATGCAGAACCCCAGGAAACTCAGGCAACCTTTAAATACACTTGAAAACAGACCTCCTGTTACACAGATTAAGGTCAAACATGAGAAGAATTGTTATTATGCAATCATGCAAAGTCCCATGAAGAACTGTTCCATCTCACAAAATCATAAACTCATTTTTGATGTCACTGCATAGCAGCTGACTACCGAAAGTTTGTTCAGTGGGATTAAAATGCTCTGAGGCTGCAGAGATGCTAGTGGTTAAGAGCACTTGCTGCTTTTGCAGAGGGCCAATGTCAGGAGACTCAGTATTCCTGTAACTACAAGTACTGGGGTTCAGGGCTCTTCTGGCCTCTGCAGGCACCCTCACCTCACCCCCTACACACACATAAAATAAATGTGGTTTTAAGAATTAAAAATTTTTTACAAAATAACATTTTTTTGTTAGGGTGAAAAAATGTTACAAAAACTTTTTCTCTTTACTAGCCCCTGCTGCAAACTGTAAAAAGCCAGGAACACCCCCCCCATGTGTGTGTGTGTGTGTGTGTGTGTGTGTGTGTGTGTGTGTGTGTGTATGAGAGAGAGAGAGAGAGAGAGAGAGAGAGAGAGAGAGAGAGACAAAAAACACACTTGTGTCCTCCTCTAGCCTCTACATACACACACATAGACAGATACACACACAGAGTCACACAAACACACTTAAAACTTAAAATTTCTCTTTTTATTATGAAATATTAGTCCCTGTTACAAATGAGTATCTCCAACTCACCTTTCTCAAGTATTAACCAATCTCAAATGATGATAATATGCCAAGATATCCCACACAGTATTGGTGAATAAGTATTCAACCATATTGCCATGCATTCACTACAGTCCACATTGAATTGGTACATACCTGAGCATTCCACACAACTATAATTCCATCATCACCAGCAGATGCAAATCTGGTTTGAGAAAAGAGGCAAAGAAAAAAACTCATTAGTGATATTAAGGTGATGAGATTTTTTTAATGTAATATTATTTTAATAAAATTATGTTTGGAAAATGAATATTAACATTTGATATTTCATATTATAAGAATGTATTAAGGCTATGAGGAATATAGTAACTATAATACATAGATTAAATATTAACAGGAATTTGTAGTATCTTTGTCCATATTATTATATATGCATTGCTGGTGGACCTGTGTCTAGAGCACAGTCAGAGGTGAGCAAATTCCAGCCCGGAGGTCCATCCCTGGCTCAGATCTCATGCTGAGTCAGGCCCTAGACTAAAAGGCAAGCTGCATCATCATAGATGAACATCTTCAAACCACAAACCCATGTCCAGAGCAGAGTCAAAGACTGTGCAGACCCCGTCTCCACAACAGACAGGAGACACACAACCCCTCTAGCCACAATGGACTAAGAGCTGTATAAGAGTGAACCAAGGAAGCAATGGACAGATGCCCGTGCAAGAATACACATAATAATATAAAGAACAAAAAGGCAATACCAGAAGAAGACGGTGGTTCTACAAAAATAAGACCTGAACAAAGCAATGAAAAGGAAACATCAAAAACACCTTTATGAAGATTATTGAAGCCTTCAAAGAGTATATAAAAAATTCCCTTAAAGTAGAAGAAAATACAAACAAAAAATTGAAAGAGATGAACAAATCCGTGAAAGGCAACAAAGAAAACCAAGAAAAGGAAAACCAAGAAATGAAAGAAACATTCCAGGAACTACAATAAAGAAACAATAAAGAAGGCACAAAATCAGGCAAAGGTGGAAATAGAAAATCTGAAGAAAAGAACTGGAACTAGAGATACAAGCGTAACCAACAGAATCCAAGAGATGAAAGAATCTCTGGAGTGGAAGACTCAATAGTGGAAATAGATATATCAGTCAAAGAAAACACTAAAACCAAAAAAATCCATAACACAAAACATTCCAGAAATTTAGGACAGCATAAAAATATCAAACATGAGAATAATAGGAATAGAAGAAGGAGAATACCAGCTCAAAGGCACAGAAATGTATTCAATAAAATCATAGAAGAAAACTTTCCCAACATAAAGAACAAAATGCCTATAAAGATATAAAAAGCTTATAGAACACCAAATAGATTGGACCCTCCAAAAAAAATCTGCTCACCACATAATAATCAAGCCACAAAACATACAGAACAAAGAAAAAATACTAAGTACTGCAAAAAAAAGGGCCAATTTACCTATAAAGGCAGACCCATCAGAATAACACCAGACTAGTCAGTGGAAACAATGAAAGCAAGAAGGTCCTGTTCAGAAGTTATACAGACACTAAAAGACCATGGCTGCCAACCCAGACTACTATACCCAGCAAAACTATCAATCACCATAGATGGAGTAAGCAAGATATTTCACAACAAAATAAGATTTAAACAACATCTATCTACAAATCCAGCTCTACAGAAAGTACTAGAGGAAAAACTCCTACCTAAGGATCCCAGATACACCCATGAAACCACAAACAATTGATAATCCCACAGAAGAAAAGACCAAAGAAAGAAAATACCCACAAGCTACCACCAAAAATAATAGGAAATAACAATCAATGGGCATTAATGTCCCTTAATAACAATGGGCTCAGTTCACCTATAAAATGATACACCCTAACACAATGGATACAAAAACAGAAGCCATCCTTCTGCTGCATACAAGAAACACACCTCAACTTCAAAGACAGATACAAGCTCAGAGTAAAGGGTTGGAAAAAGATTTTCCAATCAAATGTCCCCAAGAAACAAGCTGGTGTTGCCATCCTAATATCTAACAAAGTAAACCTCAAACTAAAATCAATCAAAAGAGATCAGGACACATATTACTTATTTCTCTCAGGAAAAATTGATCAAGTTGAGATCTCAATATTTATGCCCTGAATATAAGGGCACCTATCTATGTAAAAGAAACACTACTAAAGCTAAACCCCACATAAAATGTCACACTAATACTGGGAGACTTCAATATTCCACTTTCACTCTTGGATAGGTCAACCAGACAAAGACTCAACAGAGAAATAAGAGGTCTAACAAATGTTATGGTACAAATGGACTTAATAGATATTTACAAAAGCTTCCACCCAAACACAAAGAAATATACATATTTCTCAGCACCTCATGGTACTTTCTCTGAAATTGACCACATACTTGGTGATAAAGCAAATATCAACAGATACAAAAAAATGGAAATAACCCCTTGTATCATACCAGACAATCATGGTTTAAAGCTAGAGTTCAACCAACATCAAAAATCACAGAAAGCCTACCAACTCATGGAAACTAAACATCACTCAACTGAACCACCTCTGGGTCAAGGAAGAAATTAAGAAAGAAATCAAAGACTTCCTAGAATTTAATGAAAATGCATCCACAACATACTCAAACTGATGGGACATCATGAAAGCATTCTTAAAAGGAAAATTCAGAGCACTAGATGCCTATATAAAAAACCTAGAGAAATCCCACACAAGAGAACTAATAGTACAGCTGAAAGCCTTAGAACAATTAGAAGCAAACTCACCTAGAAGGAGCAGATGGCAGGAAATAATCAAACTTAGAGCTGAAATCAATACAATTGAAACAAAGAGAACAATACAAAGAATCAATGAAATAAAGAGTTGGTTCTTGGAGAAAGTCAGTAAGATACATAAACCCTTACCCAAACTAACCAAAAATCAGAAAGAGTATCCAAATTAACAGAATCAGAAATGAAAAGAGGGACATAACAATAGATCTGCAGGAAATCCAAAGATTTATCAGGTCATACTTTGAAAATCTATACTCCACAAAAATGGAAAACCTAGAAGAAATGAACAGCTTATTTGACAGGTAGCACTTACCAAAATTAAATCAAGATCAGATTAAAGACCTAAACAGACCTATAACCCCAAAGGAAATTGGAGCTGTCATTAAAAGTCTCCCAAATAAATAAAAAAAGCCCAGGCCCAGATGATTCCAGTGCTGAATTCTATCAGACATTCAAAGAAGAGCTAATGCCAATACTCCTCAAACTGTTCCTTACAGTAGAAAATGAAAAAAATATTGTGAAACTCTTTTTATGAGGCCACAATAACCCTAATACTCAAGCCAATCAAAGATGCAACAAAGAAAGAGAATTACAGAACAATTTCCCTCATGAACATTGATGCAAAAATTCTCAACAAAATCCTGGCAAACTGAATACAACAACATATAAGAGAAAGTCATTCACCACAAGCAAGTAGGCTTCATCCCAGAAATGCAGGGATCATTCAACATGCGAAAAACGGTAAATGCCATCCATCATTCAAACAAACTGAAGGGAAAAAAATCACATGATCATCTCCTTGGATGCTGAAAAAGCCTTGAAAAAAATTCAACATTCCTTTATGTTAAAAGTCCTGGAGAGAGCAGGAATACAGGGAAATGCCTAAATATAATAAAGGTGATTTACAAGAATCTGATAGCCAACATCAAACTAAATAGAGAAAAACTCAAAGCAATCCCACTAAAATCAGAAACTAGACGAGGCTGTCCTCTCTCTCCTTATCTATTCAATATAGTTCTCAAAGTTTTAGCTAAAGCAGTAAGAGAACGAAAGGAGATTAAGGGGATACAAATTAGAAAAGAAGTGAAACTACCTCTAATTGCAGAAGATATGATTATATACATAAGTGACCCACAAAATTCTATCAGGGAACTTCTACAGCTGATAAACACCTTCAGCAATGTAGCAGGATACAAGATTAATGCAAAGAAATCAGTAGCTCTCCTATACCTTAAAGATAAAAGGGCTGAAAAAGAAATAAGGGAAACATCACCCTTTATAATAGCTGCAAATAGCATTAAATACCTCGGTGTAACTATAACCAAAGAAGTAACAGATCTGTTTGACAAAAATTTTAAATCACTGAAGAAAGAAATTGAAGAGGATTTCAGAAAACAGAAATATCTCCAATGTTCCTGGATAGGTAGAATCAACATAGTAAAAATGGCAATCTTACCAAAAGCAATCTACAGATTCAATGCAATTACCATCAAATATCCAACACATTTTTTTACAGATCTTAAAAGAACAATACTCACTTTCATTTAGAATAACAAGAAAACCAAGATTGCCAAAACAATTCTGCTCAACAAAAGAACTTCAGGAAGTATCACTATCCCTGACTTCAAGTTATACTATAGAGCTACAGTAATAAAAACAGCCTGGTACTGGCATAAAAACAGACTTGTAGCTCAATGTAATCGAATTGAAGACCCTGATATTAACCCACACACCTATGAACACCTGATTTTTGACAAAGAGGCCCAAAATATTCAATGGAAAATAGATAGTATCTTCAACAAATGTTTTTGGCATAACTGGGTGCTAGTGTGTAGAAAAATGCCAATAGATGCAAACCTATCACTCTTCACAAAACTCAAATCCAAGTGGATCAAAGACCTCAACATAAACCCAGCCACACTGAACTTGACAGAAAAGAAAGTGGGAAATACCCTTCAACGCATTGGCACAGGTGACCACTTCCTAAATATAACACCAGTGGCACAGATACTAAGAACTACAATTAATAAGTGGGATCTCCTGAAACTGAGAAGCTTCTGTAAAGCCAAGGACACAGTCAATAAGACAAAATGACAGCCTACAGAATGGTAAAAGATTTTCACCAACCCTACAAGTGACAGAGGACTGATCTCTAAAATATATAGAGAACTCAAGAAACTAGAGCCGAAAACCTTGAATAACCCAATCAAATAATGGGGTTCAGAACTCAAAAGGGAATTCTCTGCAGAAGAATTACAAATGGCTGAAAGGCACTTGAAAAAGTGCTCAACATCTTTAGCCATCAGAGAAATGCAAATCAAAACAACTTTGAGATACCACCATACACCTGTAAGATTGGCTAAGATTAAAAACACAGATGACAGCCTATGCTGGAGAGGATGTAGAGCAAGGTAAATACTTCTCCATTGTTGGTGGGAGTATAAACTCGTTCAGCCACTCTGGAATGCAGTATGGCGGTTTCTCAGAAGACTGGGAATCAATCTCCCGAGGATCCAGCAATACCACTATAGGGCATACACCCTAAAGATGCACATTCTCACTTCAAAAGCATTAGCTCAACTATGTTCATAGCAGCATTATTCATAATAGCAAGAACCTAGAAACAATCTAGATGCCCCTCAACTGAAGAATGGATTCTGGTACATCTACACAATGGAATACTACTCAGCAGTAAGAAAAAATGATATCTTAAAATTCACAGGCAAATGGATGGAATTGGAGAATATCCTCCTGAGCGAAGTGTCACAAACTCAGAGAGATAAGGAGGGGATATAGTCACTCATTAGTGGATTTAAAAAACAAAGAAAGAAAGAAAAAAAAAACCACTTTCTTAGATAATTTTGCCTTTGTTGCCTTGGTTTTTTTATCCCAGCAATAGTAAAATAAGACAAATACTATAAGTACTCGCTGTCATCGATATTAATCTATTTACTGTGTGTGTCTTTCAATAATACCTATATTAGAAACACCCTCATTTATTTTTTCTTATTAGTGGAAGGATTTTGCTTCACTTCTTACCCTGTTCCTTCCTATTACGTTTATTGTCATGTTCTATGTCTTCCCCCTAGACTACCGCACTTTTCAGCTTACATGTTAATTACATAAGACTTCTTTGTATATGTAATATCAATCTTATTGGCTGCTTAGTCCAAGATTTTTATCAATGTGTGTCTTAGCTACTATAACAAATGAGATTATTGTTTATAAAAACTCAATTAAAATATATGTATTGCCTTCATATGCTGATCAAACACTAAAATGTTGATGTTATATTTATATTACTATTAATAGTGGATAACAATTAATTAAACTATTCTCTCTGTGTCAGGTTTTGTGCTAGCATTTTTTAAAAACTAGCATAAAATGTATTAAGTCTCATTATGGCATTTTCAAACAAAAATTATTTTTGTTGATTTTTCTTCACCCGACAGCCTCCCCTCCCTCACACCATATGTTCCCTCCCATGCTCTCCACATCCTCTTCCCCTTTGTGGTCCTTTTCTAATGCATAGCCTACACTAATGCTCGTGCCCACATAGATTCAAATATTAAAGGCTTGGATCCATATGAAAGAGAACATGCAACACTTGCCTTTCTGAGTCCTGGTCATACTACCTAATGTAACACTTTCCAGATTTATCCATTTTCCTGGATACTTTATAACTCTATTTTTTTTTACAACTGAATCAAATTTCATTGTGTACATATACATTCCCTTATCCATTTATATAGTAATGGACACATGCAATGATTCCTTTTCCCTGAATTCTGAATAGTTCATCAGTAAACATGGCTGTGCAAATCTGTCTGTGATAGGACATAAAGTCCTTTGGGAGTGTATCTAGAAGTAATATAGCTATGGTAGGTCTACTTTTAATTTTTGGATAAAGCTCCACACTAATTCCCATAATGTCTGCAGACCATACTCTCACCAGCAATGAATAGGGGCTCCTCTCTCCACAAGCCCAAGCAAGCATTTGCTGTTACCTGTTTTTCTGACTATGTACATGCTAAGGTAATAGGGACTTTCAAAATGGAGAGTGTGTGTGTGTGTGTGTGTGTGTGTGTGTGTGTGTGTGTGCATGTGTATTCACACAAAGACCAGAAAGGGATCTTGGGAGTGTTCTTTGTCACAAGCACACACAGCCATTTTGGTTTTTTACATAGGTACAGGAGATTTGAACTCAAATCCTAATGTGGGTGGGCAAGTAATCTTGAAGCCATCTCCCAGCCCCTCATAGAAGTTTTAACTTGCATTCCCTCAGTGGCTAAGGATAAGTAACACCAATTTCCATCTGTGTGCACACGCAAGCACACATGCACATAGAAGCCAAAGGCTGGCCTCAGATGTCTTCCTGTACCATTCTTCTGCCTTATCTTTTCAGATAAGGTATCTCATAAGACCTAGAGCTCATCAATTGTCTGGCCTCTGGCCTCAAGTCTTGAGGGCCTGTCTGCCTCCACCCTCCTAAGGCCAGGAGCAAAGATGCACTTAACCCTCTAGACTTGTGTGTGGTGCTGAGGCTTGGAATATGGTGGTCCTCTGGCTTGTGCAACTGGCACCTTATCAACTAAACATCTTTCCAGACCCTGGAACACTTTAAAAAATACTCAGTGGCCACTTGAGTTTCATGTTTGAGAACTGTCTATTTCATTAGCCCATTCAGCAGTTTGGGGGATTGGCTGTAACTCTTTCTATATGTTAGGTATTAACACCTGCCTGAAGCACATCTGGCAAAGACCTTTCTCTGAATTCTTCAGCCATCTGTTCACTTTGCTAGTAGCCTCCTCTGCTGTGAGAAACTTTTTAATTTCATGTATCCCTACCTGTTAATTGTTTGGACTATTCCCTGTGCTGCTGGGTGTCATATTCCCTGGGCTCTAATGCACTTGTATCTTGAAATATCTTCCATTTTTCTCTAGCGACTTTAGTATTTCAGATTCTAAATTAAGGTTCTTGATGTATATTTTAAAATATTTCTTTGTGCAGAGAGAAAAATAAGAATCTGACTCCAGTGGTCCACAGGTTGATTTCCAGTTTTGTTAGTATAACTTCTTGAATAGGCTGTCCCTTAGCCTCTTTATACACTTTTGTCACTTTGGCACTGCATAAGCTTATTTTTGGATTCTTTACTCTGTTCTACTGGTTTTCATATCTAGCCTTACGTTACTACAATGCTGCTGGTGTCAACCATAGCTCTGTCATATAATCTGAGGTCAGATACTGTGATACATTAAAAACCTTGAAATCTTATTAGTGATACTTTCACTTACACTAACAAACATTACATTGTGCAAATGAATTTAACAAATATTTATAAGGTATATTGTAAATTCCATGCCAGGTATTAAGGGTTCAAAGATAAAGCACTAGCATATTTGCAAAGAACCTTCTAGAACATAAAGATAAGAAAGATAGAGAGATCTGTATGGTCTCCCACTGGTTAAGACTGTGATAGAAAGCAGCCCAGGACAAATGAATGGAACTAGCTGAGGGATTGACTCCATTAACAGGATAACATTCAAAGAATTCAATTTTATTATTCTCTCTGTGAAGGCAGTTTAACTCTGTTTTGAAAGGTAAGGCCTCTTCTTTGCTCATTTTGGCTCCTTGATCTTTTTAAAATATAAAGTGGGTGAGGTTTATAGTTTCTTGCTGGTAGTTTTCAGTGAAGATACTCCAGATACACAGAGGTAAAGAAGAGTGTGTCTGGGGCCATGAAAAGGAAGCTATAATAAACATTGCTAGAGTGCATCTCCTCTCCACCTTCATGCCTTCCACATTATGTAGAATAAAATACCCCATATGTAAATCCTATCAAGAAAATAGTTTCCAAATTATTATTCATCATATTGACTATATTATAACAAAATCAAAGCAATCACTATTTTTAAGCAGGCATCAAACACATGGCTGTACAACAATCACTCTAAGTTGACAACTTGTTATTAGTAACATGGCAGTTATTAATAATAACCAGAGCACAGCAGTCTGTAAATGAATGCTAATGACTTAGAATCATACCTAAGCTGTCTCCATGCTATTCCCATCTAGTTGAATTCAGGCTTTTTAATAAGGGAAAAAAGAAAGCCAGCTATGAACTGCATACAACTGCCCAGCAACCAAATGATGTTCCATACATAGCTGTGTCATTCAGACAATCTGAGACTCTTCCCTCCAAGATCAGTAAAGGATTCCACAAGATGCAATCTCTGAGGTCTTCAGTCAACAGTGCTGGTGGGAGGCATCATTAGGAAAGAAGGAGGGAGCATTGAGATGTTGAGGGTGGTCCAAGTCCACTAACACCTTCCTTGCACCCCAAGCTGAGCTTAGGTTTGCACAGCTCATGCTTGGCTTCAGTCTCCTGTTGTCTTCATAGGCTCAGGGATCCCACACTCAGTCCTCATTTCAAAACTCCCATCCAGTCACTCACAGTTAGAGCTAAGAGATCAAATACAGTCAGGCAAATGCTAAGTCATTTTAATGAAACTATACATTGTAATGGAAAGAATATTAATATACCTTTTAGCTGACTAGCTAGAAGCCCCAACAGTTCATGTTGAATGCATATATGCCATTTAAGTTCATTTACAAATTCTGGTGAGCAAAAAGAAAATGGCTGTCCCAAACCCACATATACACCAGCAGAAGTAATTGAATGAAAAATAGCACATTAAGTTATGAAAGTAATGTCGGGAGGGGCAGGGGACACCAGTGGATTGGAAAGAGACGGACTAAGTGGTGGAAATGATCAAAACAGTTGTATATATGTATACAACTCTCAAAGAACAAAGTCTGAAAAAAAACCATAAAACTTCATGTTTTCTTTGCTAACTGACCTGTTCTCCAAAGCTGCATACTGACACTAGCGTGAGTATCAACAGTAACTGCTGGAAGTAAGTCTTGAGCGGCTGGTTGGGGGCCTATCGATTCCTGTGTGTTATTATACAGCCAGAGCAGCGAGGACAGGACTCGAGCTCTTACGTGCTCTTTTCTTTAAAACATCAATTTCTATTGATTCCCCAAACCCTTGTAATTGCTTTTCTCCCACTCAGCAGGGCTCAGGCTTAAAATACTGTTTTTCTAACCCTGATTTTTAACTTTTCATTATTGTTTTATCATGTTTGAATCTCACAAAGAGAAATGAGTTCTCAATGAGAAATGACTGGACTGTTGAGAGTTTAGAAATGAGATAAGGAGCACTTTCCCTCAAACTGGAATTTACATCAGCAGCACTTTATTCTAAACAATGCTCAATGCTAATGCATGAAAGCACAGTCCATGTTTATTGCTCAAAGGTCAATTACCCACTTTGAATATTATTCAGCCTTTCAGCTTACATATATACATATGTATGTATGTATATATGTATATGTGAGGAAACAATGCTTTGAAAAGCAAACCAATTAATTACTTTGTTATGCATTTGCATCTCTTATAAGACAAAAAACAAAAGGTGAAGAAGTCATCTGTGGGCTACACTTACCTATTCAACTATAAAGATCTCTGAAGATTAGTCACATTATATCAGTTTATCTCAGTTGGTCAAGCACATACTATATCTCCAAACCAGAAGTGGAAATTCAACCCAGAATTTCTAATGCTAAGAAACACTGCAACTCCTGAAAGAAAGTAATTGAGTACCAGTCAGGAGTGACTCACCCATCAGTGAGGCGTAAACTGTCCAATGGAAAGGTGACCGCTACCATACCACTTTATGTGACCAGACATAAACCTCCATATATGATATTGAGAGAAGTGCTTCTCTACTACACAAGTTTAGTGAGACTGAGATAATATGCTACAGTTGGAAAAACACCATAGCAAGTAATCTGTGGCTCTCATCTTGAGATCTCAAAACTAAACAAATATTTAGAAATTTACTGTAGTTCACAAATCTAAGGCACCATCAGTTGTATGGGGTTTCTGACCCAGACTCTCAGGTCTAGACCAGAGGCAGTCTGACAGTCTGGTAGAAATACTCCTAGCCACAGAGAGACACAGAGACACTTACGCTAATTTTCTGCTGATTGACCTGGGGCCCAGGCATATAACTTGCTAACTCCTTCATGTGATCTCAAACCCTCTTCCTCAGCCATGCAGCTCGACACCTTTTCTCAGAGCAGCATTTCAGCTTCGTTACCCTTCATCATCTCCTGGAGTTTCCGCAGCGTCTGTGTCTGCTCTTCCTGTACTCAGTTTTCCCAGTCTGGCTGCTTCACCCACACTTCCTGTCTGCCTTCAGCCAATCAGCCTTTTTATTAAACTAGCAGAAGTGACAAACATTTACAGGGTACCATAATCAAACTACAACCATCAGTTAGAAACACTGTTGTTTTATGTATCACTAAGGAGGCGAGATGCTGCCAAGTTAAGTGACAAGTCCATTTTCAGATATAAAACAAAGAAAATTCTGCTCCTTGGAATCAGTAAATACAGTACTGTAGTGATCTGAAAGGAAACGCCCCCAAGGGTTCACACATTTGAATGCTCGTTTCCCAGTTGGTGAAACTGGAAAAATTAAAAGGTGTGGCCTTGTTGGAGTAGGTGTGTCACTAGGCATGGCCTTGTAGGAGTAGGTGTGTCACTAGATGGGGCTTTGTTGGAGAAGGTGTGTCACTAGGGGTGTGGTCTTGTTGGAGTAGGTGTGTCACTACATGGGGCCTTGTTGGAGTAGGTGTGTCACTAGATGGGGCTTTGTTGGAGAAGGTGTGTCACTAGGTGTGGCCTTGTTGGAGTAGGTGTGTCACTAGGTGTGGCCTTGTTGGAGTAGGTGTGTCACTAGGGGTGTGGTCTTGTTGGAGTAGGTGTGTCACTAGGTGGAGCCTTGTTGGAGTAGGTGTGTCACTAGGTGGGGCCTTGTTGGAGTAGGTGTGTCAGGTGTGTCACTAGGTGTGGCCTTGTTGGAGTAGGTGTGTCACTAGGCATGGCCTTGTTGGAGTAGGTGTGTCACTAGATGGGGCTTTGTTGGAGTAGGTGGGGCCTTGTTGGAGTAGGTGTATCACTAGGTGTTGCCTTGTTGCAGTAGGTGTGTCAGGTGTGTCACTAGGTAGGGCCTTCTTGGAGTAGGTGTGTAACTAGATGGGGCTTTGTTGGAGTAGGTGTGTCACTAGATGGGGCCTTGTTGGAGTGGGTGTGTCACTAGGGGTGTTGCCTTGTTGGAGTAGGTGTGTCACTAAGGTCAATATATTGCCACAATAAAAACATTTTGATTAAAACTAGATTCCCACCACACAAAAAAGATTCCTTTTATATCTCACAGATTCCCATTCTTACATATATCTATGAAGTTTTCTTAATTTGAAAGCAAGTTTGTTTGATGTTTTTGCTTTACATGTTTTTGAATTATTTCATTTTTTGATATTATGATTATATCATTTTACACATTCCTTTTCTTCCTCCAAATCCTACTGAGTACTCCTCCTTGCTCTCAGATTCATGGTCTATGTATGTAATAACATATTTTCCCATTCATGTAAATATAACCTGCTCAGTCTATGTCATATCACTTGCAAGTATGCTCCCAGGGCAAGCCATTTAGTATTAGATAGCCAAGAACTATGCTTTTCCCTGAGGAAAACTATTTCTCTCTCTCTCTCTCTCTCTCTCTCTCTCTCTCTCTCTCTCTCTCTCTCTCTCTCTCTTTCTCTCTCTCTCTCTCTTTCTCTCTCTCTCTCTCTTTCTCTCTCTCTCTCTCTCCCTCCCTCCCTCCCTCCCTCTCTCCCTACTTCCCTACTTCCCTCCTTCCCTCCTTCCCTTCTCTCTCTTTACATTCCTTAGCTGTCTTCAAACCAAGTTTTTAAAAGAACTGTTTGAGTAGGGCAAGGCAGTATATCCCTATCCTCAAGAAGCAGAGACAGAAGAGTTACAAGGTTGAAGTCAGTCTGAATACATATTGAGTTCAAGGCTAGCCTACATACTGAGTTCAAGAATAGCCTGAGCTACATAGTGAGACTCTGTTTCAAAAAAATCAAGGGCTGGGAACATAGCTCAGGAGAATGCTTGCTTTGAATTTAGAAGGCCAAAGTTCAATACTCAGGACCATTAAAATTTTTTAAAATAGTCTTTGAGATGACCTAATTAAATGACTAATAAAAAGTTACATACTTGAAAAACAAGTTTAACAGGGTGAGACAGAAGCAGTTTAATAAGGAGCTGTAGCAGATCTGGAGTGCTCCACCCTCTCCTGTCTAATTATAAAAAATGAATTTGTTATTAAGGAGCCTGTCTCTGTAGCCTGTGTACCTTAGCCTGAAACCAGGAGCAGCCCAGTCTTGCAGGAGCTCACAATGCAGCATCATGAACCCACTACGCTATCTAGACTGAGAGTCCACAGAGAAGTCTCATGGTGCCAATGTACAAAACTGCTTTAACACCTTCACTTCGAGCATCTCAGAAAACATGTCTAGATTATTACTAACTGTATGCTGAGAGTACAGCAGAGCTCCACAAAGACCGATACAAAATACAGCAGTTTCACAAATAATTTGTGTCCACTACCTAAATGTTCATTTAGTATTTGTTACTCATGTGAAGCAATTTCAATTCGGTCAAGTCCTACAAATTCAAAGGGCATGCGAAGAAGTGACATCCTAAAGCCTAAATGCAAATCCTTCTGTCTGCAGCACCTGCACCAGCCGCAGGGAGGGGAGAACCAGGATACAACACAGCTGCAGCCATATAGAAACCAACCGCTGACCGCCTCGCTACCTAGCTCACAAGTAGGTTCTACAGCATGGTAAAGAAATTAAAGGAAGCTGAATGGATGCTTCTGCAATGCCATGGAAATAGATAAACCTAAAAATAACAAATGACTTAAAATTGGTCTTTGTACACTATACCAATTCAGGGACTCACACAGACAAGCACTCAGAAGGAGAGTGACAGGAATGTCCACACATTTTCAGGACACAGAGGTATCAATGCCACTGATGTTTCAACGGTTTCACCTGAACATAAACTACTTTTTCTTTCACTATGGAAAATGAATTCTATGAGCTAGAAAAGCAGCTTAATGATAAAGCATTTGTCTCACATGTGCAAGGTCCCGGGAGTAGGGGACCAAAGAATTACATTAGCATAGTCTAATGCTTCAATTTTTGAGGTCCACTCTTGCTTAAAAATAAGATAAAAGGGCTGGAGGGATGGCTCAACGGTTAAGAGCACTGACTGTTCTTCTGGAGGACCTGAGTTTGATTCCCAGCACCCACATGGCAGCTAACAACTGTCTGTAATTCCAAGATCTGACACCTTTGCACAGTTATACATGCAGGCAAACACCAATTCACATAAAATAAATAAATAAATAACATAGGAAGAAGATGGCAGATGTGGTGGCTCATACCCATAGGCTGACATGAGCTAGAAGCCAGCCTAGACTGTATGGAAAGACACTGTTAAAAGTACAACCAAGGTGGGCGAATTTAAAGAAGAGGAAAAGACATGGCTGCTCCTAGGTGTTTGGAGGAGAAAGTTTATTGTAGATAAAAGGGCAGAGGTAGAGAAAGGGACATCTGGGAGAGTCCAAAGCAGACATAACCAGGCTGATCTGGGCCAAGTGGAGAGAGGGGGGAGGGGAGGAGAGGGGAAAGAGAGGGACCAGGCTCAGCAGCCAGGAGACCAAAGGTACAAAAGAGGCTGCTAACTAAAAGGTCTGGACTTTAAAGGGACGAGCCAGCCTTTGGGGAAGGGGCAGCCCAGCCCCAGGGCTGGAGATTCAGGGTAGAGGAGAGGTGGGGTGTGCCAGCCATATTCTGTAATAAGTAGGGACTGAGGGATGCTGGGAGAACCTGGAGGCCTGGCCCACTTTGATATGTACAATAGGCACCTCAGCCATTTGAAGCTGAACCACAGGAGTGCTTCACAAAACAGGACTTCTATAGGGGAGGCCTCCATCCCTCTGAATTCCTGTTTCTGTGAGGAAATCTCTATAGCCAGATGAGCAGGCCTGGCTCACTCTCTGCTCCCCTTTCACCAAGGCTGCATTGAACATGCTCATTTGGCCCTTTTTGGGTTTTCTCCATGGATTTGTCTGTAAATAGAGAGAACATTCTGGACTATTGTTTTTGGGGAAAGTTCTGCTTTTAGGCTCTCTCTCTGGTATCTCTTCTCAGGGAGGGAGTCTGTCTACCTGACTCAGGGTAAAGCATGAACAAAGCTGCTGTGCTTGCCATCAGCTGCCTCCCTGCAGACAGCTTTTCCTCAGCTAGAACTCTTCTCAGCTACAGCTCTTGGGAGGTGCTATGTACACCTGTTCATGTGACTCCTGAACTGGTTCCCAACCATGTCCGTTCCTGAAGGCACGCAGGTGTTAACATTTTTTTCATGTGGAGTATTTTATAGACTCCACAGTGAACTCTCCAAAGTCCCATGGTTCATGCCATGCAAGGTGTGCCATGTGTGCACTAGGACCTCAGTTGGGATCCCCAGAAGGTGATAAAAAGTCAAGCATGAGGGCTGGGCAGAGACAGAAGGATCCCAGAAGACTGGTGACCAGACAAACCAAAATGGTGAGTCTGGCATTCAGTTACGGACAAATTATGGCAAATTTAAATATACATGAAAATGAAGAAGAACGTATAATAAAAATCCCTCTGTCCTGTCTAATAATTATGAACACCAATACTGTCATCTGTATCCACCACAGCCCTCCTTACAGAATATTCTGAAACAGATCAGAGCTCGTGTGTGTCCTTTCATGGGGACACCGCTGGGCACAGGGCTGCTGCTTCAGCACAGGAGGGTTCACATGGGCTGTGGGGGTGTGAAGAAGAATCCAGCACATGTGTCACCACAGACAAAGCCAAGGTGGTGAGAGAGCTGAAGGGAACAGTGCATGTGGTTCACATGGAAAGAATCTTCACTGTTAGTTCTCAGCACCAGCAGGGCGGCTGGACAAAGCGAGGGAAAGGGTCTAGAAAGCGGGCTGCTGTCTAAGAAACCAAGGCAGTTTCTGCTTTCTGTGGTTTTACTTTGGTCCAAAATTTTTAAGGCATAAGTTAAAAGCTCAACTTACAAAATAACCTGTTTCCTCATAAATGCTGCCTTCACTGGGGAACCCCGCCACAGTCACCCCGTTGTTCTCAACACGTCTGGCAGCAGCACCTTCCTAGGTCCTTTGCACAGTCATTTTTCTTCTGAGTACCGAGTAAGGGTAAAATCGGTGAGAACAATTGCTCAGATAATTCTTATCCCACATATGTACTCTCTAGATATGGGGGAAATAATATTATTGATATTTTGCTCTGAATGCAGTATTGAGATTTAGAATTTCTTATTCATTCCCTCCCGGTGTGACAGTAGTCAGAAGCATAAATCCCCCGGTCAGCTGCAGTTTTGTGGCTCTTTAATTGGGATAAGTCTGATTTCTTTCTCTGTTCTTGAAACCAACCTGCAGTTCACTGCATAATGAGCAGGAACACAGACACATCCCTCATCCAGCTGAGCACACTACATTCAGAAAAATAGAAAGCCGACCTCCACTCTGTGTATGATTTCTCTGACGCAGAAAACAAACATTGCTTTAACCTTTCTACCCCCTGCCAAAGAAACCAACAGGAGCAGCACCTCCGCCATGACACTTCACTATCCAACATCCCTAAAGGCACTGCCTATGGAGCATTTGCTATCCTAATGTTTCCATGTCCTCAATGGTCTCAGTACTATCAGAAGCAAGGCTCATATGGTCCACATATTACAACTGATGTATAGACGTCTAAAGTTTCTTTTATTCTATGTATTTGTTCTTTATATGATTTTCTGTTTATCCCTAAATTTAATGATGCTAGTGTACCAAGCAGCTACAATGTTTCCACTCATCATCCTCTCAAGCCTTACATTTAGCTAACTAAACAGCCACACTTCTAGGATACAGTAAGGTGCCAAAAACTGCAACAAGACAGGAGAGGGTGGCAAGTCACATGTCATGGCCCTGCTTTGAGTCAACTCAAAGCACAACCCAAAACAGCCAGCAAATTTACAAGTCATTTGAGAATCTTGGACCAGAACAAGGTTGGTTTTGTTTTACTGGCATTAAATGAGCTTTAGCAAAATCTATTACAGTAAGTTAGAATGTCAGATTGGAAGGCATACACTTTAAAAACTTGATAAAAAGTCTGTTAATAACTGCTTGGCTATAGCTTCTTAAAAAGCTGCCCAAAGGCCCACATGACTGTGTTTATGCAATTTAAAAACTGGAATTGCCTAACATACAATACTGGAAGTATATCAGGTCCAAATAAGTACTTTCCAGACTTCAAGAGGGGACTAGGTGCTCAGCTATGAGGAATGTGTGGTCCAAATAGGTCCAGCTGTGAACTTCAGGTCCATTTCAACTCAAACCAGACTGGCTCCAGGTCTCTGGGTACTAAGCAAGATGTTAGAATTAGGGGTCTGCTCTACTTGGATGAATCTCAACAGAAGACCATCAAGGGGAGTGATATAAACCCTCACAGTTTCCATCTGCAGAATGCACCCAGCAAGCAATCCTTCCTTCTGAGTCCCAGTGGGGCAGAACCAGGTCTCATCTGCATTCTCCGTTCAATCCTTCTTCTTCTCTAATAATGCATACACTTAACATTAATATAGTGTTTCTATGGGAACCCCAGAATGTCAGACAGTTTGCCTCTTCAATTTTACTGCACTGCCTGTGATTTTCAGTACAATTTTTAAAATTGTTTTTCTGAGACAAGGTGCTACCCTAAAGCCTAGAGCTCAGGATATAGTCTGGGCTGTTTTCTAAACTTCTGATCCTCCTGCCTCAGCCTCTCTAATGCTAGAATTACAGCAGGTGCCACTTTCCTAAGCTCTGTAAGTCATTTGATGACTGATTTCTATGCTCTCAATGTAGTAAATGAGAAAGAATATTCTTAATTTAAAAATACCTTCTTAAAGACAGAGCATACTTTCTGTTCTCAGTGAGTTGTCAAACAATACTATGTTAAAAAATTCAGCTTCCTCAGCTCCCGGGATGCACCTTTTTCTGCAGTCTAGCACTTCATGGGTCATCAGATTCTTTTCCAGTCATGATCATCATCCTATATAACCTTGTCAGTTTCCTGGAGGAGCAAGGAATGGTCAAATGAGAGGCAGACAAGCTAGTCTTAGTTGGGCCGTGAACTTGGTTTAGTGTGACGTGTCAGCTACAGAGCACCGCATGCAATTTCAGCACAGTCCATGTTCTGGAAGATTCTTGCTGAGGCTTAGCCTCCTGAAGAAGATCTCCCAATCAATATAACCCTTAATTCATGTTCAAAAACTACCAAAGAAGAGAAGAAAAGGCAACTGTCTGTTAGGTGATATACAGGATTTATCTGGTATCTTCAAAAACCAATCGAGAAAATTTTCCACTCACTGATTTTAGGTGAGCCACAAGAAAACAAGAAAATCCTTCTGCAAAATTTTCAATCAAGATGATATTATCTAAAGGCCTGAAGCGTGAAACCTGGATTACAACAGCTGACCAACCAGAATGCAATGCCTACAAAAACTACAAAGAAATAAATAAAAAGTATAACACCAAGAATTTGTTTAAAATTAAAAAAGAGCTAACAAAGCACAATGATAATTCCAACAACTATTAGAAACGAAAGCATCCCATCAATAGGCACAAACATTTACTAAAATTTTTAAAAGTACTTTGGGGACTGGGTACTTGACTCAGCTGGTACAATGCTTGTCTGGAATGCATGAAACCCTGGGTTCAGTCTCCAACACAGGGTGGGAGCAAGAGCACCAGACTTGAACAGTAAAATCATTGAGAGAAATCTAATTATTTTCCTAGTACTGTAATGAATAGAGTTTTCATATATTTGTTATATCTTTATTTTTGAGAATGTTTTTTGCTATAGAATAATTATTTTTAAAGAACATTCAATGTTCTACAGGTCTGCAACTGAGTTTTTTTTTAACTACATGTAAATTTGGATACACTGATGACTTGATTAGAAAGAATTCAAAGTGATTTCTGAAGGTCTGTCACCACTGTATTGCTAAAGGCAAAAGGCAGGCTTCTTGTCCATTCTAGGCATTGAAATTCACTGTGACATACAGCAAGCAGGGCCAGAAATTAGCCCTTATACTTATTGTCACCACATACAAGAGGACCCAGTTACCTATACGGGAGGTAGTTATTCATCTTAGCAGACCAATGGACCAGTAGCAAACAAAATGGTTTTAGAATTTTTTAAGGCCTATATAACATGGCTATTAGTTATTATCTGAATGTTTCAACCCAGCTAACTTATTAAGATAAAATATGACACATGAAACCTTCAGTTAGCCATAAATTTTTTGCAGAAATGCTGCTTCCGACAGAAGTGGTCATTTAAATATATAAATACTATACTTCCAAGGATTTAGTGAAAACAAAGACTAACCAAAGGCACAAGCAGGCTATGTCACACTTCCATGCTGTGACTTGGTTGTCTTTCAGCATAATAAGAAAACAATGCAATCTGGCTAGTAACATTCATAAGAGGCAAATCTTTTCAAGTAATAGTCAAGACTTGAATACTATATAAATATTCTGTTGGCCTTGGGCCTCAGTTTCTAGAAAGGGGCCTCTGAACCCCTGAAATTTCCTTAGTGATAGAAGTAGCTTCAGTATTCATGTTAGTGGATGACTTGATGTAGGCTCTTTATGTGGCAAGCGGGTGGGCTATGCTGAAGAGATGAGCCATAAGAATTCTTGGGCTTCATGATACCACAGGAAAGCAGCCCAACTTTCCACTTCCAAGGGAAGGCCCAGAAGTGCTGTGGTTAATACTCACTGCACAAACATGTCTACACAGTGATGCCTACTCAAAACCTGAAAGCCCAGAGTTCCAGTGGGCTCCCACCTTGGCAGTACACACAATGTATCAGAAGGTAGCTAGCCCTAAGGACCTGGAGGTTCTGCATTTGGGACTCTCAACCACCTTCTATGGCAATCTACCCAGCAGATCTTGATGTCTAGTGTAAAATAAAACTGTAATCATTAGTGTAAGTCTTTTCTGAGTCCTTACAATGGATCTTCAAACCTAAGATAGCAGTTGGGATTGTAGATAGCTGGTCAGAACTGCAGATAGTGTGCAAACACAGATGGTGGCTGGTGTTTGAGATGAGGGGAATGCTGGGAAGAACTCTGTCTCTCTGAGACTTGGCCTAACTTCATTTGCATAGGAATTAAACTATACAGAATAAGAAGTTTGGAAAGACAGCCAACCAGACAGCAGGAGGGGGTTACAGAAGTCAAAGCAGCAGTCACTCAGGAGCTCAAAAGATAAAGAGCATCGAAATCAGCAGAGGGGTCTGCAGGAGCAACAGAGCTGCGGCAGCTTAATGGGGGCTGCAGGCCAGGTGCATAAACTGGGGAGTTGTTCATTCATTCAATGACTACCTGTCAACACAGACTGCTTGTTAAGTCACTGTGTTAAGTTCTAAGAATAATGAATAATAAGATAATAATAAATAAGAGTAGTGTTCACTCTCATAACACTTCTACATCAAGTTAGGAAATTAAACCATCAGTGATGTAATTACAGATAAATGGGCTTAGTGATAAGTACTTGATCCTCAGGCCTGAACACCTTTGACTCTGCGTGCAAACATGGCAGACACCGCATGCATGCTACCCAGGAATTGGAGAATAATGTATAGTTGTAAAGAGGTTCATCAATGACAGCGGGTCCCAGTAGGCACCTAAGATTTAAACAACCATACTTGTTCTGCAGAGCTGACAACAAGGACTTAATCAAATTCTTAAAGCCACTTGCTTCTTCTAAACTAGTAAGAATATTTCTAAAAAGGGCAATTTTCCCCCAAAACATAAAGTTAAAAAAAATCAAATAAGTATAATCCACAGGTCCCTAGACATGACACAGTGACACTGGCTTAAACATATTTTTATCAAGGTTCAAAGTTCATTTCAACTTTCTAGTAACTGTTACTACTTCCAGAGGGTTGTGCTTCTCCAATTATCATCAGAATCGTCAATTATTATTCTTACAAAAGATGAATTAATTTTGAGGCTGTTTTTAATAGAAATGCTCTAAATTGTCTTTCCGAACAGTGGCCATCAGGCAGTGTAAGTCTCCTACCTGTGGTCGTCCAGCTGCACCAGGAAGCGAACAATGTCATGATGGGCTTTCAGGACCAGCAGCTCTGTGTAGGGGTTCTGACTTTGGTCTTCTCCTATCGTCTGCAAAGCAGCTTTCTTGTAATAGTAATAAAAAAGCAAAACCAGAAAAGATAAAATGACTTATAAAACAGATTTTAAAAGCCACAGGATATTACATTCTAATACTAATACATATGTTCCTTCAATAGCAGGTGAATGATGTGCCAGTTCTACATGGAATTCTCTTAGCAAAAACTTTAGTATTTTCAAGCCACAGTAAACTTTCAAACAGCAAATTTTATTTGTTGAGTCTAGTCTGACTTTAACACTACTGGGCCAATCTAACTTAATATTTTTAGGAGTGCTTCTCAATCAAAATTTGTTGGAGACCAAGAAGATAACTCAGCAGGTAAAGGCACTTGTCACTAACCCTAATGACCTGTGTTCTATCCCTGGGCCCTTATGATGGGAGAAAAGAACTAACTGCTACAAGTCACCCTCTGTCTCACACACACACACACACACACACACACACACACACACACACACACGTTAGACACAAAGCTGCAAACTAACTGCATCAAATATGGATGACAGCAGCCCACCGCAATGAAGTAATTCAGACTCCTGAGTCCAACTCTGGACAACCATGTTGATAAAGGTAGTTCCAACCTGCAGAGTACTGTCTGGAAGGCCAGCAGCACACACTGTGCTAGGGACACACACTGTATAACTTAACTCTGCAGGGTAAGTCTCACTGACCCCATTTCTAGAGTCAAACCCCAGCACAATTTCACCATAGAAAGCTTTGTTCTAAAGCAAGGCTTCTCAAGTTTGACATAAGTGACATTTTAGACTAGATAAGTCTTTGTTACTGAGGCCTCCCTGGGTGTTAGAATACTTACCAGCACCCCGATCACACCTAACCATGGCCAACAGTAGATAGACACTGTACTACCCTCAAAGCACAAGATTACTGAAAGATTGAGAATCACTTAAACTGGAAGGCTGAAGGTAATGTTCTTGCATACGTTAGGGAAAATCAGGAGTACATATTTAAGGCAGTTGCACAGCCAAGGTTCTTTTCCATGAAAAAAATGTAAGAACCAATACTAATGTTTTCTGAGAAAGTCCACCCCATGATGACGGTTTTGCTTTTATTCTGTCTGCCCCTAACAGTTTTCCACAGTGACAAAGTTTTCCAGGCATGGAAAGACTGGTTAATAAAAGTACTGCATTAACCAAACAAGTAGGCTAATTCAAATTGTCATACATATGTTACATAGCTATTCAATAACCCACAATTCTTCTGTAACTTTTCAGAATCATATGGGATAAGTGGTTTTGTTTTGTTGGGGGTTTTGTTGTTGTTGTTTTAAATCATGGTGTTAATGACAAAGCTGAAGGAGTTAAAACTGCCAAGTTGTTCACAATAATCCAAACTGTAAAATGCTTCCTATGAGAAAGAAAATGTAACTCAAGTTGCTTCGGTGTCACAGGAAACAAATTTCAGACATAAACTTTTTTAAGGTGGCAAAATCATTTTACTATTTCAAGTGTAAGTAAATATGACAATGAGAACACGCGTCCTAAATAAACAGAAATCATTTTCTTGACTTGGTTTCTTGAAAACCAACTAGTTAATTCCAGATTCCTTAAGCAAATGCCAGTCGATGTCGGCAAAAGGTATCAGTTCAAATACATCAAGAGAGGCAGTCGCCCCTGCAGGTTTGTAGTTAAGTCCCACTTTTCTGAACTGTCACTAGCTGGCCCTGGTGCAGCCCTGAATTGTCCTACATTGCCAACCTTCTTCCAGGGCCCTGCGGCACCCTGCTCCGCCCATCCCGCTCCGCCCCGTACCACCTCTCAGACGGCCCCGCCCCTCGGCTGGCCCTGCCCCCACTCACTCCGCCCCGCCCCGCCCCACAGCCAGCCTGGCCCTCGCGGATTACCTCGGCCAGGCCCTGCGGCTCGCGGCCTCCCCCGATCAGCCAGCGCAGCATCGGGCCGGGGCGCCCGCGGCTCACGCCTTGAGGTCCTGCGTAGCGCAGACGCTGGTGCTGTCGCCCGCTGAGCGAGAGGCGAAGCAGCGGGAAAACAGAAGTCTAATTCGGGAACCCGAACCCAAAGCAACCGCAGTGGAGGCGGAGGTTCCGCGGCCCCAGTGAGCACGCGCACGGGTGCCTTGCGGTTGGCGCAAGAGCTCGGGTTGTTCGGGCGCCCCCTGGTGGACGTGCGCTGGGGTCACCACACTGAAGAGCCTGTGCTTGCCCAAATCATGTGTTGCTGTGATACCCTCTAGAATGAGCACTAGGAAACCTCCGGGTTTCCCAAGAGCCAGACGGAGAAGGTGTGCCTGCAATAGACTTCTGCACCGGAACAAATCTAGTGGCGCTCTTGTACACCAAGAAAGCAGCCAACATTGTGTGCTACAGTACGAATATTGTGCCAGTGCGCTCTGCCTAAATGCTCACATAACACTTTATAGAGTAAGAAACAGAAACACTTAAGGATTAGGTAATTTGCCTAAAGATAAAAGCAGTAAGTGGCCATGACAGAATTAAAACCTAATCTGTAAACTTCAAAACTTTACTGTTAGCTGTAGCCCATACTAGTTAAGATAGTCTTCCAAAACAGAAAGTAAAAGGCAAGCAATCTACACCCCTTCCTCCCTGCCAACTTCCTTCTTGGCAAAACTGCAGCTGGAACCCAGGGTTTGCATGTGCTGCTCTACATTTCTAACCCCAAACATTCTATGTCAACCACTGAATTTTCTTAATTGTCAGAGGGCTTTGACGATGCACTGTGACTTTGTTATCAAAAATTACCTGGATAGCTTTTGAAAATGTAGGGTCCAGGCTTTCATGCCAAACTTAGAAAAGTAATAATGTCCATGGTTGGAGCATAGATATTACGGTTTGAGGAAAGTTCACTGGGAGTTTCTCTGGAGTAGCAAGGCTTGAGAATTACTCTCTAATATCTGTTACATACAAATGTGTTGGTTTAAGTTTTCACAGGGATGTGTATTTATTAGGTTAAATGAGGCTCCTTGCAGTACATTTCTGTGGGGAGCCTATGTAAATGTCTCATCCGGTGTATTAATATATAGGATATGAATTACTAAGATGTAATAAAGAATCACAAAAACTATGGCCTTTAAAGACAAAGCAGAAAGATGCAGGCAAAAATAAGACAGGGCTTAAATACATTAGATACGAGCAAGTAGCCAGGACCTAGGGGACCCTGGGAGCTAATGTGATTATTCTTAGTCATTCTAAGTGCACTCTGTAAAGAACACCACTCCCAAAATCTGTTGCTTTTCACATCACTATGACCAAATACTTAACAGAGACAACTTAGGAGGGGGGGGAGAGAAGCTGTTTAGTTCATGGTTTCATAGGTATCAGTCCATGACAGCAGAAGGGCACAGTAGATCATAGCAGGTTACAGCAGGGCAGGCCAGGTAACAACGCTCAGCTGCCTCTTGCCTTTCTCTCAGTCCATGAAATGGTAACACCCGGGTTGAAGGTGGATTTTTCTCTACAGTTAATTCTCTCTAGAAAGAATCTCAAAGACGTGCCTAGAAGTGTACCTGCCTGTCTTGTGTCAATTTAAACCCAGTCAAGATGACAGTTAGGACTAAAAATCACATACGTCTCAGGTAAAGCTTGCATTTTATTTGCTGTCCAAACAACCCAGTGAAGTTAAACAGATAGAAGAAAGAATAGCTCCTGAGGAACGAAAGTCTTGCCTTTCATGATAGGAAGCCCAAAAGTGTCAGAATTTCAGTTCTAAAAGGAGTACCTTCAAATGAGGCATCATGGCTGTCCAGCCAGCAGGAATTTCTCCTGGTTGTTCACTTTCTTCCAGGGTTTGTCCACCTTCACAATAGTTGCATCTAGGGACCATTCTGCCTGCTCCTGAGACCACTGAGAAGGATGAATGTCTCCTTCTTGGCAAAGAAAGAACTCTATGAAAGAGAGGCTAACATGGTGTCTAGGAAGCTAGGGGACTAGGACTGCCCAGGAATTCACTCTCTACCTTGGGGACAATTGTGACAACAGAGACTGTTAGAAGACACTGTTAGGGATTCTAGATTCTGTTGAAAAGCTGTCGTCTTCAGGAGAAAAGTGACTATTTCACAGGCTTGACACTATTCAATTTGCAGTAGCTAGACAAATGGCAATATCTTCCCCCCAGTTTTCATTTAAGAGGCAGATATTTGGGGTTGGAATATGTCAAGGAAACCATGTATATGAGTGAATATAGGGAAAATTTATTACATATACCCAAGGAAAGCACAGATTCAAACTAGATTCTAGAAAGTCTCAAGCTTTTTCCAGGTAAAACCCTGGAATAAAGACAGACTTCAGCAGTAATTTCAAGCAAAGTTAACAAATTATAAGATTCCAATAGTCAATTTTCAAGCAAAGCAAAGACTCAGAAGCATACAAAGAAACAGGAAGGTATAACCTATTACAAGAAACAAATGTGGGCTGAGCAGTCAGTTCAGTCAGAAAAGGGCTACTTTGCAACATGAGACTTGAGTTTGATTCCTGGAACCCATGTTTTTTGTTTTGTTTTTTTAAAGCCAGGTAATGTGTTGTAATGTCAGCACTTGGGGCAACAAAGACAGGCAAATGCCTGGGACCCCCTAACTTAGCCTATGGAGTAAGTTCCAAGGAAGTAAGAGACCCTGGCTTTTAAAAAAAATCCAGATGGATGGTACCTGAAGAATAATACTTAAGTCAGTACTCTGGTCTCCACATGCATGTACATACATGTATATGTGTGTATGTATACCCACAACCCAAAACACACACACATACACACACACACACACACACACACACACACACACACACTAAAAGGGACAAAGTAATAGTAACAATATCTTTAAAAGTCTGTAACATTAGACTTTAAAACTACTGGTCATAGGCAGGTGATGCCCAAATAGGATGAGCAAATAACAGAGGGTGGGTGGTTTTCATAGTGCAGTTGTTTAGCATGGTGCTTATGCACAGACAGGACTGAAAACTTTAAAAATGGCATTCTATTGCAGGAAAAATGTATATTAAAACAAATTTTAAAAATTATTGTAAGAATTCAAGAGTGAAGCAGACAGAAGAATTGGTGAACAGAAACTAACAGAAGCTAGGGTTGATTTGAATTATTTAATTTAAGAAATGAGAAAAATGAAGAAAAGTTCATAAAATTGAAGGGCTAACATAAGAATTCTAGTATCACAAAAAAAAGAAAAGAAAAAAGAAAAAGAAAAAAGGAGAGAGAGAAAAAAAAGTGGGCAGACATCATGTCTGAGTAATAATGGCTTTACAAAAACAAACCCCAATTTTAATGTTCCTTGGATTTTCATTATGCTTACCAATACTGATAAAATGAGCTAAAGGTAAGAAAGGGTTATCTTGGTTCTCGGTTTCTGAGGGATCTGTGCATGTTTGCTTGCATGTATTACTTTGGGTCTGCCATGAGGCTGAGTCTCCTGGCACAGAATGTTGTGGAGCAACACTACTTACCTCATGGCTTCAGAAAAGAGGAGACTATGGAGGGATGCAGGGGTGTGATCTGTCCTGTCGGGGTGTGTTTCGATTGCTCCAATGAACTACCTCCTAAAAATTTAATATTTGTCCTTCATCACTCTATCCAGAGATGCTGGGGTTGGTTAATTTCATCATGGAGCTAATTTGTTGTTTTGTCAACTTATCCAAAGATACTAGGAGCAGCCAACTGGCATCATTTGAGAAATCTGCAAACTCTCAAAAGGTTTATATAGAGAGTCATGAGATCCCTGCTTCTCACAGTGAGTCAGGGTAATCAAATGCACTCATCTCTGTAAGTCTGTGAGATAGTTCACACTATGGGTATGTAGGGCTCTCCAAGCCCTTCTGGGAGGAACTTTAGTGATGGGGGAAGCTTCAGTAACTGTAGATGTTGGCAAATGGGAAACTTGTTACTGTTACTTAAAAGATTCATCCTTATACTTATACTTCTGTCGCTCTAGAACCACTTATGGTACCAAAATCTTCTTAGTCAGGGTTCTCTAGAGAAACAGAATGAATATGTGTTTGTATGGGATTTATTGGAGTGGCTTACAGGTCATGGTCAGGCTAGTCCAACAATGACTGTCTCCTGATGGACAGCAGGCAAAAGGCAAGTGCTTCCTTCTTCCATGTCTTTTATATAGGCTGCCACAAAAAGGAATGGCCCAGACTTAAGGTTGTTCTTCCCACCCCAAAAGATCCAGATTTAGGAGGAGCCTTCCCACTTCAAAAGATTCAGTCAAGAAAAATCCCTCACAGATGTGCCCAGCCACTTGGGTTTTAGTTAATCAGATGTACTCAAGTTAAAAACCAAGGATGGCCATCACAATGATGCTGTGAGTCTTGTCAAAGCTACCAGACCAAAAAAAAACAATCAAGTGCATTCAAACTTGGAAGGAGAGCTACCATTATTAAGATTACGTAGCATATGAGCATACATACAAAACAATCCAAGGAATCTGCAAGCGCTAGAATGAGTTCAGCAAAGTTTCAGAGCCCAAGATTAACATAAAAACAGCTGTGTTGCTATAAATTATCAACAAAAAACTTCATAAGAAAATCAAGGAAGCAATTCTATTTACAATAGCACACTTAGGAATAATTGCTTAAGAATTCATTTAACCCAAGATGTAAAACTCTGTACATTGGATACTACAAAACATTGCTGGATAGAATTTAAGCAGTCTAGGGACTGGAGAGATGGCTCAGCGGTTAAGAGCACCGTCTGCTCTTTCAGAGGGCCCGGGTTCGATTCCCAGCACCCACATGGCAGCTAACAACTGTCTGTAGTTCCAGTTCCAGGCAAACACCAAGGCAAATAAATAAATAAAGTTTTTTTTTTTTTAAAAAAAAAAAGAATTTAAGCAGTCTAATAAAATTGGAAGTCATCTCATGTTCACAAAAATGATACTAAAATATAGCAATACTACCTAAAGCAATGAACAAATTTAATACAAGTTCAATATTTTACAAAAATGGAAATGATGATCATCAAATGCATGCATACAAACTGTAAGAAGTCTCAAGTAGCCAAAGAAATCTTGAAAAAAGCTATAAGACACAATTTTTTTAAAAAATTACATAGACATTTCCTCAATGAAGAAGCTCATGAAAAGAAACTCCACATTAGTCATAAGAGAAGAGCTAATCAAACACAGCAGCATACCACTTCACAAGTACCAAGATGGCTATGCTTTAAAACCTGGAGATTGATGAGTGTTCAGGACATGTGAAGGAACTGAGATCCTTGAGCATTTTCGGCAGAAATGGAAAACAGAGCAGCCAATATAAAAACAATTAGGCAGTTTCTAAAAAGTTCAGTACACAGCTACCATATGATCCAGCAGTCTCTCACACAGCAACCAAAGCAGATATGTGTGAATCAGTGTTAGTAACAGCACTGTTCACAGCAACTAAAAGCTGCAACGACCCAAATGCCTGCCCATCGAAGATGAATAAATAATACATTGTATATGCATTTAAATGAGCATGTATTTACTATAAAAAGGAATGAAATTTTTATATGTGCTACAATACAGACTTTGAAAATATTATGCCAGTCCTGTAACAAATACTGTATGATTCTTCATGAAATACTTAGACTAGATTGATTCATGGGCACAAAAAAAAAAAAAAAAAAAAAAGAATAGAGGTAATGAAGGCTGGAAGAAGGTGATGGGGACTTCTTATTTAACAACCACATTGTTTATGTTTAGGATGATCACAAAGTTTTGTGTATAGATAGTTTTAATGGCTACTCAACACTGGGTATTTAGTACTATTCCACCGTATACCTTCACGTAAGTTACTTCAATGCTAATATTACATATATGCTTTACTATAATGAGAAAACAAACATTTTAATAAAATACAGAATCTAGAAATAGAATCACACTTAGAGACAACTGATATCTTAGAAAAGTATGAAGGCAGTTCAGAGAAAAATATATTTGTCTTTTCAACAAAAACTGATAGAACAATTTGACCACCAAATGTGGGACAGTGCTTTTGAACACTGTAAAGATTTTTTACTTGTATTGATTTAATAAAACACTGATTGGCCAATAGAGGCAGGAAGTAGAGGCGGGGTGACCAGACTAGGAGAATTCTGGGAAAGGAAAGGCAGAGCAGTGGTCACAGCCAGACCCAGAAGAAGGAAGATGAGAATGCTGACCTAAATCAAAGGAACCAAGCTACATGGCTAACCACACATAAGAAATATGGGCTAACTAAAGTATAAGAGCTAGCTAATAATAAGCCTAAACTACTGGCCCAGCATTTGCTATAACATTAAACCCCTGAGTCAATTATTTGGGAAGCAGCTGCTGGATATTTGAGAGTTTCTGGCTGGAACAGAAACTACAGACCACAATCATATCTAAATAAATGAACTTCAACCTATATCTCACTTTATATCCAAAATTCAAGATGAATCATTGACATAAGTATAAAATCAAAATCTATATAACTTCGGAATATGATACATTCTGTGATTTTGTGTTAGATAAAGATTTTCTTATTAAAATTTTTTCCACTATTCCCCCTCCCTTCTTTCTCCCAGTCCTCCCTCAGTGTTTCCCTCACTCCATCCCCCATCCATTCCCCAGGGAAGGCAAAGTCTCCCAAGATGAGTCAGTTCAGTCTGACATATCAAGATGACATAGGACCAAATACCTCCCCCAGTATCAAGGCTGAGTAAGGTGTTTCTCTGTAGGGAATGGGCTCTGAGCGGCCAGTTCATGCACCAGGAATAAACTCTGGTTCGACTGCAAGAGGTTTCAAAAACTGACCATGTCGTCTACATTCGAAGGGTTTAGTCTCTTCCCATGAAGGCTCCTCGGCTGTCATTTCAGAGTCAGTGAGCTCCCAGTAGCTCCGGTCAGCCTTCTCTGTGGGTCTCCTCCTCATGATCCTGATCCCTTTGCTCATATAATCTCTTCTCCTCTCTTCAGCTAGACCAGGAGCTCAACCAGGAAGCAATGAATGTCTGCTTCTGCCTCCATCAATTGCTAGATGAAGGCTCTATAATAGCAATTAGGATGATTATTCATTTGACTATTGGGAAAGTCCTATGTAGATACCATCTCTACTAATGCTTGGAGTCCTAGCCAGAGACATCTTTTAAGTTCTTGGATGTTTCCTTAGCACCAGGTTTCTCTCTAACCCCACAAGGTTTCCTTCTATCAAGATGTCTATTTCTTTGTTCTCCCTCTCTGTTGCTCCTCCCACTCATCCATCTCATTCTCTCATGATCTCTACCCACCTTCCCTTGCTTTCTCCCCAATATGATCACAATTTACTTAGGGAATCTTTACTATTTTCCTTTTCGAGGGGGATCCATGGATGTCTCTTTTCCTGCTGTTACTTGGCTGCTCAGGGTTTGTGGGTTGTAGCCTGGATATTCTTTGCTTTATGTCTAAAATCCACTCATGAGTGAGTACATACCATGTCTATATTTCTGGATCTGTGATACCTCACTCAGGATGATACTCTCCAGTTCCATCCATTTGCCTGCAAATTATAGGATGTCATTTTTTTTTTTACTACGGAGTAATATTCCATTGTGTAAATGTACCACAATTTCTTGATCCATTCTTCCATTAAGGAGCATCTAGGTTGCTTCCAGGTTCTGGCTATTATGAATAATGTTGCTACGAGCATAGTTGAGCTTATGCTCTTGGGTATGTGCATCTTTCAGGTATATGCCCAAGAGTGGTATTGCTGTCTTATTGGGAATATTGATTCATAGTTTTCTGAGGAACCACCACACTGATTTCCAAAGTGACTGTGCAAGTTTACATTCCTACCAGCAATGAAAGAGCATTCCCCTTGTTCCACATCCCCTCCAGATAGGCTGTCATCAGTGTTTTTGATCTTAGCCATCTAACAGGTGTAAGATGGTATCTCAGAGTTGTTTTGATTCACATTTCTCTGATGGGTAAAGATGTTGAACATTTTTTTTGTCTTTCTGCCATTTGAAATTCTTCTGTTGAGAATTCCCTGTTTATCTCTGGACTCCATTTTAAAATTGGATTATTTGGGTTTTTGACTTCTAGTTTCTTGAGTTCTCTATATATTTTAGAGATCAGTTCTTTGTGAGATGTAGGGTTGGTAAAGATTTTTTTCCCATTCTGTAGTCTGTTTTTGTCTTATTGACTGTGTCTTTGCCTTACAGAAGCTCTTAGTTTCAATCCCACTTATTAATTGTTGCTCTCAGTGTCTATGTAACTGGTATTATATTTAGAATGTGATTTTCTGTGCCAATGTCTTTAAGAGTATTTCTCTCCTTCCTATCAAGTTCAGTGTAACTGGGTTTAGGTTGAGGTCTTTGATCCACTTGGACTTGAGTTTTGTGCAGGGTAATAGATATGGATCATATTTCATTCTTCTACATACCACCATTCAGTCATGCCAACACCATTTGTTGAAGATGCTATCTTTTTTTCCATTGTATATTTTTAGCCTCTTTGTTGAAAATCAGGTATTCATGAGTGTGTGGATTAATGCTGGGGTCTTTGATTTGATTCCATTGATCCACAAGTCTGTTTTTATGCCAGTACCAAGCTGTTTTTATTACTGTAGTTCTATTGTAGAGCTTGAAGTCAGGAATGATGATGCCTCCTAAAGTTCTATTATTGGACAGGATTATTTTGTAATCCTAGGGTTTTTTTGTTTTTATATATGAAGTTGAGTATTGTTCTTTTGAGGTCTGTGAAGAATTGTGTTGGGATTTTGATGGGGATTGCATTGAAGTAAGATTTCCAATTCTACTATGTTGATCCTACCTATCTAAGAGCATGGGAGATCTTTCCACTTTCTGATATTCTTTTTAATTTCTTTTTTTTAAAAAAATATTTATTTATTTGTTATGTATACAGCGTACAGAAGTGTGTACCAAATCTCATTATAGATGGTTGTGAGCCACCATGTGGTTGTGGGAACTGAACTCAGGACCTCTGGAAGAACAGTCGGTGCTCTTAACCTCTGAGCCATCTCTCCAGCCCCTCCTTTTTAATTTCTTTTTTCCATGACTTAAAGTTCTTGTCATACAGGTCTTTCACTTCTATGGTTAGAGCTATCCTAAGATATTTAATGGTATTTGCAGCTATTGTAAAGAGTGATGTTTCCCTGATTTATTTTTCAGTTCTTTTATTACTTGTGCATAGGAGGGCTTGTTGATTTTTTTTATTTGATCTTGTATCCTGTTACCTTGCTGAAGGCGTTTATCAGCTATAGGAGTTAATTGATAGAATTCTGGGGGTCACTTACGCTTACTACTGTATCATCTGCAAATAGTGATAGTTTGACTTCTTCCTTTCCAATTTGTATGCTCTTGATCTTTTTTTGTTGTCTTATAGCTCTAACTAAAACAACAAAGAACTATATTGAATAGATATGGAGAAAGTGGACAGCCTTGTCTGGTTCCTGATTTTAGTAGGATTACTTTGAGTTTCTCTCCATTTAGTTTGATGTTGGCTGTTGGCTTGCTGTAAATTGACTTCACTATGTTTAGTTATTTTCCCTGTATCACTGATCTCTCCAAGACTTTTGTCATGAAGGAATGTTGGATTTTGTCAAAGGCTTTTTCAGCATCTAATGATATGATCATGTGTTTTTTTTTTCTTTCAGGTTGTTTATATGATGGATGACATTGGCAGTTTTTTGTATGTTGAACCATCCCTGCATCTCTGGGATGAACCCTCCTTGATCAAAGTGAATGATTTTTTTATATGTTCTTGAATTCAGTATGCCAGCATTTTATTGAGTACTTTTGCATTAATATTCATAAGGGACATAGGTCTGTAATTTTCTTTCTTTATTGCATCTTTTTGTGGTTTGGGTATCAGGGTGACTGTAGCCTCATAAAAAGAGGTTGGTAATTTTCCTTTGGTTTCTGTTGTGTGGAACAATTTGAGGAATATTGATATTAGTTCTTTAAAATTCTGGTAGAATCCTACACAGAAGCCATCTGGACCTGAGTTTTAGGGTTTTTTGTTTTTTTTGTTTTTTTGCTTGGGAGACTTTGGATAACTACTTTTATTTCCTTAGGTGTTAAAGGTCTATTTGGTCATTTATCTGATCTTAATTTAGTTTTAGTAAGTGATACCTGTCTGCCCCGACCCGCGGGACTTCAACACGGGAGACCACCTACGAGAGAGAATGAAGGGAAGGGAGACGCAAAGGAAGGCAGCAGGTCAAATGGGATTCTGATCGAGCTGCGATTTATTGTGATTTTAAACATGCTTATATAGTAGAATATGGGGAGGGGGCAATCTTCAAATACCTGCAGGAAGCTGGCCAGGGGAGCAGGATATTGGCAGGGTAAAAAGGTGACTGGTCTTGCTTCAGGGGAGAGTTACTAGGTAACCTAACCATAGAATATTCTTGCTATTCTATTCTTTAGAGCTACCTTTCTGGGAGGACTGCTACGTAACCTAGCCACAGAATGTTCCTGTTATTCTATTCTTTAGAGTGACTTCTCTGCTACTGTGATGCAAACCAGAACATCTATTTTACTTTGGGAAAAACATCTATTCTACCTGGGAGAACATCTATTTTACTTGGGAGAATGTCTATTCTACTTGGGAGAACATTGTGCTGGCTCAGTGGTTGGTTTCTCAGTCAGTTCCCATGGGAGCCTTTAGCTAGAGGCCTAGAGGCTCAAGCCAGGGTCTTGGTCCCTGACACCTGTCCAGAAAGCTGTCCATTTCTTTCAGGTTTTCCAATTTTGTGGAGTACAGATTTTTAAAGTACGATATAATGACTTTCTAGATTTCTTTGGTGTATCCCCATTTTCATTTCTGATTTTGTTAATTTGAATATTCTCTCTCCGCCTTTTAGTTAGTTTGGATAAGGGCTTGTCTATCTTTCAAAAAAACAACTCTTTGTTTCATTGATTCTTTGTATTGTTCTCTTTGTTTCAATTTTATTGATTTCAGCCCTGAGTTTGATTATTTCTTGCCATCTACTCCTTCTTGGTGAGTTTGCTTCTATTTGTTCTAGAGCTTTCAGCAGTGCTGTTAACTCTCTTGTGTGAGATTCTCCAATTTTTTTGTAGGTACCTAGTGCTATGAACTTTCCTCTTAGCACTGCTTTCATTGTGTCCTATAAGTTTGGATATGTTGTGGATTCATTTTCATTAAATTCAGAAAGCCTTTGTTTTTCCTTGACCCAGAGGTGGTTCAGTTGAGAGATGTTCAGTTTCTATGAGTTTGTAGGCTTTCTGTGGTTTGTATTGAACTCTAACTTTAGTCTATGGTGATCTGATAGGATACAAGGGGTTATTCCTGGTCAGTTTTAGAGAAAGTTCCATGGGTGCTGAGAAGAAGGTATATTCTGGGTGCTGAGAAGAAGGTATATTCTTTGGTATTTGGGTGGAATGTTCTGTGAATATATGTTAATTTGAGTCACAATATCTATCATCTCTAATTTCTCTGTTCAGTTTCTGTCTGGAAGACCTATTCATTGGTGAGAGTAGGGTATTGAAATCTCCCACTATTAGTGTGTGGGGCTTGATCTATAATTTAAGTTTTAGTAATGTTTCTTTTTCATATGTGGATGCCCTTGTATTGGGGACATAAATGTTCAGAATTGAGATTTTTTTCTGGATGAATTTTTCCTGAGATGAATAAATAATGTCGCCCTGATTTCTTTTGGTTGAATTTAGTTTTAAGTCTATTTTTTTTTAGATGTAATGGGATTATATGTTACGTTTTAAATAAATGTCCTGCCTATGGGTTTAATAAAAAGCTGATTGGCCAAGAGCAGACAAGAAGTGTGGGCGGGGCTACCAGGCTAAGAAAACTCTGAGTACAGGAAGAACAGAGACAGATGCTACAGGGATGTGACAGAGGCACAAGGAGGAGAAGAAAGAAGCTGAATTGCTGCTCTGAGAAAAGGTATCGAGCCTATGGCTAAACAAGTTGGGTTAGTTCAGTTGAAGAAATTAGCAAATTATATGCCTGGGCCCTAGGTCAATCAGCGTAAAAATAATATAAGCCTGTGTGTGATTATTTGAGGCTAAGCGTGGCAGAGAGTGGGACCAAACCTCTGGGCCAGACTGGAAAGTAGAAACCTTCTACATCCCAATTTTCTGTTTTCTGTTATGACTTTTTTGGTTTTAGTGTTTTCTTTACTGACATATCTGTTTCTACTATCAAATCTTCCACACCAGGGATTCTTCTTTACATTTCTTATATTCTGTAGTTCTGGTTTGTTTCTTCAGATTTTCTATTTCCAGCATTCCTTCAATTTGTGTCTTTTTTTTTTTTTTTTTTTTTTTTTTTTTTTTTTTTTTTTTTTTTTTTTTTTTTTTTTTTTTTTTTTTTTTTTTTTTTTTTTTTTTTTTTTTTTTTTTTTTTTTTTTTTTTTTTTTTTTTTTTTTTCCCTTTTTTTTTTTTTTTTTTTTTTTTTTTTAAAAAAAAAAAAATGGTTTTTTTTTTTTCCAATTTTTTGATTGTCTTTTTCTCTATTTCCTTAAGGGAGTTTTTCATTTCATCTTTAATTTCCTCTTTAAAGGTTTCTATTATCTTTATTAAGATATTTTTAAGGTCATTTCCCTCTGCTTCTTCTATATTGGAATGTTATGTCTTCCTGTTGTAAATCTACTAGGTTTTAGTTGAGCCATATTGTTCTTCATATTGTTGAATGAATTTTTGCACTGGCTTTTGCCCATCTCTTCTGCTGATTGGTGTAAGTGCTGTCTGTGTTTCAGCTACCTGTTTTTGGTCTACTAGATGCTATTTGTGCAGTTGAAGCTCTTGGAGAACTCAGAGGTGGTGTAGTCTGTCTCTCAGAGGGCAGTTGAGATCTGCAGCTAGAGCTCTTGTGATGGACTCTCCAGAGGCTGTGTCTTGATAGACCCCAGACTCAGGGTACTATCCTCTTGGGAAGGGGAGCCCCAAGAACCCAGACTCCAGTCTAGTTGATGTAAATCACAAGAGGGTTTATTGAATTTCGTCTGTGCAGACCGGCTATCTCTCTGTCTTGGGAGCAAGAGAGCAACCCTGATTAACAATCCCACATCCCATTTATAGGCTAAAGCCACAAAATCATCATAGAAACTGAGGCAAATACATGATTGGTCTCTTGAAAGTCATACTACAATTACAAGGTTGATTACAATAGTCTAAAATCACAAGATTGATCACACTAGTCATGGGAATGCCCTAAGGCCAGCTGGGGGGGTCTCTTTGTTTTACAACCAGGTGTTGGTCACTGCTATTCTGCTTGAAACTTCTGGTATTTTAATCACAGTTTGGACCATTATGTCCTAATGGTGGTCATCTGAGTTGATTACGGCCATCTGGGCTGAGTCACTCTGTTTCCTGGAACAGACTTTTTAGACTTTTAGTTCCTTGTTCTTGTGGGGGTGCTCAGATGAATACTTGAACTGGATGCCTGGGTCAGACCTTAGAACTTAGGGTCTTTCAGTCTCAGGGAGGGAGACACACTTGTGATGGAGTTCTCCAGAGGCTGTGTCTCAGGGAGCAGCTGAGGTTGTGAGTGGGTGATTTGGGGGAAATGGATTGAAACTTATGGATTGAAAGTTCTGATGGGGGGCACTGGGGGGGGAAGTGGACAGTCAGGCTTGCAGGTGAGGGTCTTGCTTGCTTGCCTGCAGCTAGACATATATGTGCTTCTTACCTTAATGTGTACAGCAAAAACTTTAAGGATAGAGCTAACAGAATTCTACCCATGTTGAACACACAAATTAATGAAGAGACAAATCCAGTTAGCAACAACAACAACAAACTTTAAAACTGAACTGGTGTTGGAACCATGGCTTATAGTTAGGTTGTGGGCCTAAGTCTAACCAGGAGAAATGTCATTAAAATAGAAATACCAGCATTCCTATAGGACCCTACTAAGATTAGTACTCCATAGGTCACACTCTAACTAGGAATATAAACCAAAATTATATTCTATATGAAGATCAACAAAGATTTCAACTCATGAGTAAACATAATTTGCCAATAACAAAATTGTAAAGTTTCTAAAATTTTAAGACTTTAAAACAGCTATTATAGAGATTAGGAATTGAGGCTGGAGAGATGGCTCAGTGGTTAAGAGCACTGGCTGCTCTTTCAGAGAATCCTGTGTTCAGTTTCAAGCATCCACAGGGCATCTCACAACCATCTTCAACTCCAATTCCAGGGGATTCACCACCCTCTTCTGGTCTCTGTAGGCACTTCATAAGCATGGTACACAGACATGGTACACAGACAGAATATCAGGCAAATATTCACATATATAGAATGAGTATAAATAAAAATCACACAAAAAATTAAGAAATTACTAATTAAAATCACTTTGAAATTCCATCCCGCCCTAGCCAGAATGCCTTTGATCCAGAAAACAAGTGCTGGAGAGGTTGTGGAAGGAAAAGAACCTCTACCAATTACTGCTAGCTGTGCAAACTGGTGCAATCACCTTGGAAATCAGTGCAGAGGCTCCTCAAAACAAAAGCTAGAATTACCATATGACTCAGCTGTACCACTCCTGCCTTAAGAAAGAAGAGTCTCTATCAACCACTAGTATGCCTACACAAACACACTGATAGCTGCACTGTTCACAATAGCAAGGACATGGGCCCAGCCCAACTGTCCATTAATGGAAAATTAGATAGTGAATATGTAGTACATATACACAGTGAGATTTTACACAACTATCAAGGAAAGTGAAACTGAAATGCTTAGGAGAATGGACGGAACTGGAAAATTATATTAAGTGAGATGGCCTAGTCATGGAGAGTAGGGCACTTGCAGGCTCGCTTTCCTGGGGGGAGCCTAATTCTTGAACATTAGCATGTGTGAAACAATGTGTTCTAAGGCTGGGTAGAGATGATGACACCAGACTAGAGACTGGAGAGGAGTGGGGGACTGAAGAGCACAGAGGCCCAGGCAACAGAAAGGTGGGAAGGGGGCTGGGGCCTCTCCATATACAGGGATGGGGTGGGAGGGGATGGCAAAGAAGGGGTTGAAAGAAACAACAGAAACAAAGTTTGCTTTGAAAAATGAAATAATAAAATATATTTTCTTAGAAATTAATAAAAACAAAATAATTTAAAAATAAGAAAAATCTACAGTGGAATCACAGGCTGCAGAAATATAAACAGAATAGAAAAATTAACACTTCACCATAAAAGGACATTCAATTAAATATGATTATTTATTTAAGTAAATAAATATAAATGCTTAAATGGAAATTGTAAGCATTCCTGATTACAATGGATTATTAAAAATAGAGAAAACAAAAATTTGAAAATTAAAAATTAATAATACAAAATTTTAACTTATTGGATGAGTTCAATAGCACAACAAAACTGACAGAGTCAGCAAACCTGAGTCAAGAAAATCAATGAAACCTAGAGCAGGGCTATTTTTAAAGATCATTAAAATTGATAAGCTTTCCAGCAAAAACAAAACCAATGACAACCCACAGAAATTAGAAGTCTAAGGCCTGAGAGACAGCGTCACTGGGTGGGGGCCGGGGAACAGGACACACGACAAAATCCCACCCGTTATAGAACAGTTTCTCAGGTATCTCCACCATCGGAGGTGTACAGGTGCATACAGGAGCCCCAGTGGTCTCACAACCATTTGCAAAAATAGGGCTCATTACTAAAATAATCTTAACAAGAATATCAGACCCAGATAACATATATTACTGAAGATATCAGCAGGATTTCTCAGAGGCAAGATAATTCTAAAGTATAAAAGAACAGAGAAACAAAAACACTATGTTAAGAACCAAAAG
The DNA here is from genome assembly GCA_004025045.1 of Sigmodon hispidus. Taxonomy (NCBI): domain Eukaryota; kingdom Metazoa; phylum Chordata; class Mammalia; order Rodentia; family Cricetidae; genus Sigmodon; species Sigmodon hispidus. Next base: position 69,830 of record PVIH01010873.1, read on the forward strand.
AAATCAGTCCCTGTTCTCCACACTGAGTTAACATTAAACAACAGTGAGTAGATGGTTATGTGTTAGGAAGAAAAAGCCAACATTAGCAGATCCTCACATACAAACTGAGACTGGGTAAATGAGAGAAACACATTCGAAGGAGACTCACAAAAAGCCGGACTCCGCAAGACCGCTTGCGCAATACTAAGCTTGACTCTTAAGATTGTTAAAGTGTTTTATGTTGTGTGCATTCTACCACAGTTAAAAGAAAAAAATATATAAACATTAAAGTATGATGGGGTTTAAAAGCTAGGTCAGTTTTTATGGACATAAAATTATGTACATGTGTTTAAATCAAATTGTCCAGAAATCACTCCTGTCCCAGAGCTGCTCCAAGAGTACAGCAGTTTTTCTTCATATTTCTGAGATTATACATGTATTGCTTTTACTCTTGATATTATTTTATGATCTTTGAAGTTATTATTTTGAGATGACAACCAATACTAAAATCCTTTCCTGGTAAGCCTTTGAATTAAACTGCCACCACCCTGCCCTCTTACGTATATATTTATCTATATAATATACATGTCTAAATGCCCTCAATATGGGTATTACTAATCAGTACTTCATGTTTAACAGTTTTAGGCATAGCCTCAGGTAAATGTCATTCAATATTGAGTAAAATAAAATCATTCCTTGATTTGTGGTTGGTTTAGATCCCAATAAGACTATCACATGTATGTTGAAAATAGTTTAAACCAAAAATATAATACACTTAATCTACCTTACATCTCAGGTTAGACCAACTAGTCTGCCTTAAAGATGTGTAGACTACTTGCATTAGCCTCCAGTTAGGTGAAATAATCTAACAACATATAAAGCAAATTGCATATACTTTTAGTGTTCACTGTTCCATGTAATTTACTGAATATTATTCTGAAAGTGAAAATGCAATGTCATATCTGTTGTAGAATGTTTTTTTGGGCCTGTTTGGGCCTGAGGTTTGGACCTGGCCCATGAGCCAGTTTTTGTCTTTTAAAGAAATGAATCAGACGTTTAAGTTAACTTTATATTGTTTGGCCCATGTCTCAAACACATTATTAGCTAGCTCTTTTATCTTAATTTAACTTATTTTTATTAATCTGTCTGCCACGTGGCCCAGCCCGCGGCTCACTTGTATTTTTTATATGTCTGCCTTTTTTGGAGGTCGGATGGAGACTGACTAATGTTATCTTTTTTTATTTGTTTGTCTTTTGATTTTTTATTTATTTTTATGGTGTTTTATGTAGGCTAAATTAGTTACTTTATTTATATCATACAGAGAACATTTTTACCACACATATCAGAACCCTGTGCGCCATCATAAAATCAAACATCGTGAACTGAAGGTGATTTTTGGTAAGCTTAGGGCTGTGCAGGCAGATCATGTCCTCTGGGTGTGATCAAGTATGTGTTTCCTCATGTTTAACCTACTTGGAATTTATTAAACTTCTTAAATATGTAGCTTAATGGTTTTCACCAAACTTGAAATTTTCAACCATTCTTTTTTCAAATATTGTTTCTGCTCCAGGCTTATTTCTTGTAGGTTTCCTGCACGTAATGATATCCATGAAGGTATCCCATATTTCTCCAAGGTTCTTTGGCTTGCATGATCTCTATCCATCTACCCTCAAGCCACCTCATTTCTGTTGTGCTGCTGTGCCCCTCACAAATTTTCCATTTTGCTTAGCTTATTTACATTTCACTTGCAACTCCTAAGTTTCTGTTTTGTTATATTTTTATTTTTCTAACATTAAAATTTTCACTGTTTTTAAATTTTATTTATTTTCTTTTTTAAATTTTATTTTAAAATTTATTTATTTTATTTATATTTAATATAAATTTATTTAAAAAATAAATAAATTTTAAATTTATTTATTTTTAAACTCATCCTTCCCTCTTCCCAGCCTGCTTTCAGCCTCCCACACACCATCCCCAATCCCCTTCACAGAAAGGGCAGGAAGTCCCTAGGTGGGTCAGCTCAGCATGTTGCATCCACTCCAGGCAAGTCAGTTTCCTCATCCCAATATCAAGACTGGGTTAGGTGTTCCTCTGCAGGAAATGAGCTCCAAGGTGTCAGCTCATTAACAAGAACACAGTCTGATTCCACCCATCGAGGCTTCACAGATAGCTCATGCTAATCAACAGTTGCCTATCCTTGGAGGGCCTAGCTCTTCTCCCTCTCTCCATGGTTCCCTGGGCTGTTCTTGAGTCACTGGGCTCCCCAGAGCTCTAGCCAGCCATCTCTGTGAGACTCATAATTCCTATCCCCTTGCTCATACAGACTCTTAGCCCCTGCTCTCCAGCTGGAAGGGGAGCTCCACCCAGTGCTCAACCATAGACTCTGCTTCCCCCTCCATTCATTGTTGGGTGTAGGTTCTGTGATGACACTTAGGGTGGTTATTTATTTGATTATGAAGGACTCTAGATTGTAGGGCTGGATCCAGACATTTAGTTTAGACATTCAGTTTAGTAGATAAAATTTGTCCTGGCCTGCCCAGACATACCCGGGCTCCCACATCCCTTCCCTCATAAACTTAAGGCTGCGACCAGACAGATAATGCAGGGTTGCTAAGAGACAATCGGATAGCAGGGAGCCAGGTGACCAGGACTGCATACCACAAGAAGTCAGTAATCAGGGCCAATGCTCAGGGAGCCCCCCTCCCAGCAAGTGACCGTTTCCTCCCGCCGTTCCTTCCCGCCACTAGGCCTTCATCCAATGAGTAAGAGTTGTTGTT
>PVIH01010874.1:0-72430 GCA_004025045.1 Sigmodon hispidus
CTGCCCTAGTGGACACTATGAGTGTAACAATGTATATAAGAGTTTCCACTGCCCTAGTGGACACTATGAGTGTAACAATGTATATAAGAGTTTCCACTGCCCTAGTGGACACTATGAGTGTAACAATGTATATAAGAGTTTCCACTGCCCTAGTGAACTTGGCATTAGGAGATCTGGAAGGTTACAGAAAGTGGAGAAGTACTAGCTACACTGGCAACAATAAAAAGACAACAAACCTTAAGATAGACACATGGCTCCCACCTTCTGGTGGGAGGCTGCTCTGAAATGTGGTTAGGAACTTTTGTAGGATTCCACCCACCCCTCTTCCTGGGCTCCTTTCTCTTCTATGCTGGATAATTTTTACGTCAACTTAACACAAGCTAAAGTCATCTGAGAAGAGGGAATGCAAACTAAAAAAAATGCTTTTATGAGATCCACCTATAGGCTAGCAAGCCTGTAGAGCACTTTCTTAATTGGTGATGGATGAGGGAGGGCCCAGACTATTGTGGGCGGGGCCATCCCTAGGCTAGTGGTCCTGGGTGCTATAAGAAAGCAGGCTGAGCAAGCTGTGAAGAGTAAGCCAGTAAGCAGCACCCCGCCATGGCCTCTGCATCAGCTCCCTCCTCCAGGTTCCTGGCCTGCTTCAGTTCCTGTCTTCACTTCCTCCAATGATGGACAGCATATGGAAGCATAAGCCAAACAAACTCCTTCCTCCCCAAGCTGTTTTGGCCATGGTGTTTCATCACAATAATAGTGACCCTCAATAAAACACCTTCTCACTAATTGGTCCCATCCCAACTATTAGCAATTTGTAACATTTCAATGTGTTATTTTTGCAAAGTTGAGAAGTCAGAATGAACAACCTGGAGCACGGGACAGGCTTTCTTTCTTTTTTTTTTTTTTTTTTTTTTTTTTTTTTAAAAAAAAAAAACTTTATTTATTTATTTATTTATTTGCCTTGGTGTTTGCCTGGAACTGGAACTACAGACAGTTGTTAGCTGCCATGTGGGTGCTGGGAATCGAACCCGGGTCCTCTGGAAGAGCAGACGGTGCTCTTAACCACTGAGCCATCTCTCCAGCCCCATGGGACAGGCTTTCTTAAAGGGACCAATTTCTCTTTTCCAGAGGGGCTCATATTTCCCTAACTTTCCTTCAGTACTATCAAGTTTATGACATCGATTTATCCATTTGTGAGCTAGTTACTATGACTTTATTATATTTATTTTTTACATTTATTATCTATTTATTTGTATGTCTGTACATAACACAAGTTATGGCATAATTTACTGGTCAGAGGATAATTCAGTTCTCTTTTTTCTCTCATGTGTGTTCTGGTCAGTTTTTATTTTTTTGCAGAGTTATCTGGAAGTTAAGCAAATGTCTCCACCAGATTAGTCTGAGGCAATCCTGTAAGGCATTTCCTTGATTAATGATTAATATGGGAGGACCCAGCCCATTGTGGGAAGTGCCATCCCTGTGTAGGTGATCCAGGGTTGTATAAGAGATCAGGCCTAGTGAGTCACAAGGAGCAAGCCAGTAAGCAGCACTCCTCCATGGCCTCCAAGTTCCTGCCTTCAGTTTTTATACAATCTTTCCATCATGAAGGACTGTAAAGCTGTAAAATAAAATAAACCCTTTCCTCTCCAAGTTGCTTTGGGTCCTGGTGTTTATCGTAGGAATAGAAATCTAACTATGCATGTAGGTCTTTAGATTAAATCCAGGTTATCAGAGTTGAGGTTAAAATGCCTCCACATGCTGAGCCTTCTTCTAGCAGGCCCTCATTATACCTTTTATAACTCAAGATATGACATTGTTTTAATTTTCTAAATTATTATTGATTATATGTTGTAAGTTTTTATTCTAAAAACATTTAATAAATATTTCATAATAAAAAAGTAAACAACATTGCATGTTTATGTCAGAACAACTAAGAAGTGTATCAAATAAAAGTGATCCAATGTGGCAGCATGTGCCTGATAACTACTGGACATGGGGCTGGATGACATAAGCCCAGGAGGTCAGGATTAACCTGGTAACACAGCAAGGTCCAGTTAGAGAAGTTTCCTTTTCTCTGCTCTTTGGGAATACTGTTAATATCAACACAGCTAGAGTGTATTGATAATAAAGTATGTATTCAATTACATGTGTATATACATGTTTACCTGTGTGATCATGTGATATAGAAATCTTCATAGCTGCCTTTTGCTCAAATATATTTGCACATCTTTCCTTATGAGTATACAGAGCCATAACTCATCATCATAGCTGCTTGATAATTATCCACTGGATGAAGTGTATAAGACACCAGGCTAAGCTTTTTCTGGCTAGTGGCTGTTTCAATTGCTGTTAGTTTTTTGTTAGCACAAATAGTTGTTTTCTTCTGATTAGTCTTAGAACATTGTTTTCTATTTTAAACATAGGAAGTGCATCCTATTTGTGAAATAATGGAGAGAGTATTTGTCATCTTTCTTAATTATGAGCCTCTGTCTCCAAACCAACTGTGTCCTTCTGTCTAATGTCCTTTGGAAAAGCTTTGTAATTCCTTTTAGACTTAAAAAATGCATTCTTTGCAGTTTGACTTCGTTTTTATTAGAGTTTAGAATGGCATTATTTTTGTTACATTTTCTGACTAATTCTTTCTAGTGAGTAAACTATTGGTTTGTGTTAATTTTTCTTTATGAGTTAATCATTATAAGAAATTTGGCAACTTCTACTGTGTATTATAAAATAACAACACCTATATAGACTGTTTCCCTGTTTTCTGACAGTTGTATTTGTTTTATATAGGAAGTACAAGTCACGATGCAATGGCTAGTGTGTCTTCTGTGCAGAAGTGCGGTTGTAGTTTTACTATTTACCTTCTTTCCTTCCCCTGATGTACTGGACCATGCAGACTTAGTCACTGTTAGATGAGCATGTCGTTTGTATTCTCTTCTGGTATTGTATCGTTTCATAAAGTGACATATCTTACAAACGAGTGACTGCTAGAATAACATCAGACATAAAATGTTGTGTAGATAGCACTGTGCTCTGTTCCCCAAAGACCCATGTGTTAAAGATCTGCTTCCGTGCTACTCACCAAAGAGCATGCTCTCTGCTGTGGCTGTTTTGATTTTTCATAAGCAATGGAGCAAAATGATTGCAGGTCACAACTGTCTAGACATTAAGTTAAACTAAGCTTTCCTTTCTTGAAGTTGATTTTTTTCGGATATTTTGTCACAGTGACAGAAAGTAACAAGTAATACAGAGAGTTCCTGCATCCCTCATGCCCAGTCCCTTTTATTGGTAATATGAATGTGACCATCAGCATCCTAAACTCAGAAACCAGCACTGTGGGTTCCCACTGATTGAACTCTAGACTTGTTTGACTTTTCCATTGTTGTAACTCAAATCTTTTCCCTGTCTCAGCACGCTTAGTTTTCATGTGTCTTTAAGTTTCCTGTTTGTCATAACTTCTTAATCCTTTCCTATTTTTGAAGGGGCATTAGTCAAGTATGCTGTAGAAGCTCCATTATTTGGATTTATCTAATATTGTCTAATGAACAGGCTATGGGTATTGGGTCTGGAGAAAATTACAGTGCAGTTTTTTTGTATCTTCACATCATATTGGGGGCCATTCAAAACAAGTTAACTCACCACTTGACAATGTTGAAACTTTGTCACCTGGCCACAGTGGTGATCACCAGGCTTCTATTCTGCAGAGTTTCTTTCCCATATCCTGTCCAAGGCTTTGTGCCTTCGAGGCAAGTTCTCTACCAGTGACTCACACTCTCAGTTTTCTTCCATAGCATGTCATGAAGTCTAGCAGGTGCTGAAATGTGAATATGGGGCTCACGCTAATTAAATGATAGCCTTTCTGGTGTTCTGTAGTTAGAACATCTGCACTTGGCTTGATATAGATGTTTTAAAACCACATTAGAGAAGCACCTAAAGAAATGTGTTTTGTGTGGGCCTGGGGGTAAAGCTTTCTTTGGACAAACGTATATTGAGATATTTTGAATCTTGTTTACTTCTCAGAGAAGATGTAGAAGAAGCAGGAAGTACATTTGGCTTAGATTCATTAAGTGGCATGATGATGAAGAGGTTTGCATAGAGATGAATGATAAACTCATTTGCTTATAAAATTCCATTCTACAAACCCTTGCTGGTGATGTATAGGCCTCCAAAGCTACACAAATGGTCAGTTAGCACACACATAGATGCTCAACATCAGCAACTGATGGGAAACAGAGACAAAGCCATAATAGAGCACTGCATTTTTAAGACAGTGAGAACACGGGGGAAAAGTTAAGTAAGATAAAAGGCAGCTAGAGCATTAAGGACACGGGTTGGTGAGGATGTGGAGAAAATTGCAACCTTCATGCTCTTTGTGGGAATGTAAAATGGTGCATCCTAAGGTAATGTCTGGAGGTTCTTCAGAAAGTTAAACACAATTACCACACGACTCAGCAAGCAGTTCTATTGAATGCATATGAAAACTCATGTGCACACAGGTTGCACAAGGATGCTCATTGTAGCCAAAAACTGGTTACCTGTTGGAAGCCCATCTATGAATGAAGGTGTAATTTCAGTGTGGGACAATTATGTAGTGGGTTGATATTGGACAGTCGAACAAACTACTGATACTTTGTGCCACCACAGAAATGGGCCTTCAAGTATACTAAGTGAAAAAAACCTGTCTGATGTGGGATGTATTTCTGTATGCTATGAATACCATTGGTTAATAAGGAGGCTATTTTGGCCTATGGAAAGCCAGCTTATAGGCAGGTGGGAAATCCAAGCATATAAAGGAGAAGGGTGAAGTCACACAGAGATGCTGTGAGCTGCTGGCCAAGGAAGCAAGATGTAAAGAAACACAGGTAAGCCACGAGCCACGTGGCAATGCAAATTAATTCAAATGAGTTAAGTTGAAAGAGTTAGCAAGTAATGAGCCTGAGCTATAAGCCAAACAGTATGTAATTAATATAAGCCTTTGTGTGATTAGTTGGGGCTAAGTGGCCACAAAACTGTAGGTTCAGACTTCAGGCTGGACAGGCCAGAAACTTCTTACCACAGCTGTCACAAAAACCACATTTTATGTGGTTTCATTACATAAAATTTCCAGAATAAGCAATACAATAAATGTCCATCTGTGTGGAGGATATAGATTGGTGGTTTTAAGGGCTTAAGAGATGGTCAGTGGTCAAGAGTGCTCCCTGTTGCAGAGGACCTGACCTATATGTGGTTCTAAACCATGCACAACTCCATTTTTGGGGAATCTGATGCCCTCTACTGGGCTCCACACCAGGCATTCATGCAGTGGACATACATTTTTGCAGGCACTCACACACATAAAATTTTAAAATCTTCAAAAAATTAACAGTTGCAACACTCTGAACTGCCATAGGGAAACATAGAAGTCATTGGATGTGAGAAGTCTGTATCAGTCAGTCTCTGCACACCAGAGCTCAGGCATTGAGTGACACTTCTCGGTGGCTAGCTGTGGTCTAGATGTCTTGGAATCCTTAGCAAAGACACCTCTTCAGTTGTGCTGTGTGTGTCTGCACATCTGATTTTCAGCTAAAATTTAAGGGCTTGTTTTGATTGTGTTTTTTTGAGTCATCTCATTATGTAGACCAAATTATAACTTACCGCACATAGACTCGGATTAAGTACCTATAATCTAAAGAACACAGACCACAGAAATCACTCAAACCTCAAACAATCCCGGAAGGGACAGCATTGGCCTGCTCTTTTCCTTAGCTCATGTTCTTGTAATTGGAAAATAAAAACAAAATCAAGACTATCCAGGGCTGGGTGGGGCAGAAACAAGAGTTGCCAGCAAGCACAGAGTACAGCAGTGTCGGGGAGAAAGGAATGTTGTATCTCACTAGAGAAAAATGGAAGACTCTATGAATAAATACAAGACATTAAGTCTTAGCTTAGCCTGCATCTCCAGCCTCCTGCACAAAATTTCTTCTTGTGTTCAACTGATATAGCTGCCTCTTCCAACAGACTGTCAATATAGTGCCTGGCAATCCAGCCTGTGGATTGGTCCCGGTTGGGATGTGCCTCCATGGTTTTCCTGGACGACTGAGCTTTCTGAGTCTAGCCATTTCCAAGTATCAGCTCCCTTTCATACCTGGGCTAGTGTTGGAGGCACAAAGCTGAAAAACTCTTAAGTCCTCTCTAGAAACCAGGAAATGTATCATGAAAAACAGTATCCCAGAGTTAAAACAAAAATGAATTATTAAAACAAGGCAACAAACATCTACCATGGAGGTCCAGTATTGCCTCTACAGTCTGATATAATTAAGGGCGGAATGGTATTGATTAGAATACATTCAAGACAGCTAGAGCTTAAGCAGCCATGTTGGACTATGAATTAGAAGTCACATGTGGCACTTGGTGGAGCAGAAAAATAGGAGGCTGGATAAATTCAATACAGACAGCATCAGGGTAGGAAACAGGCTGCCCAGGGCACGCCAGCATCACCATAGCTGCTGTATCCAGCTGTACTCGAAGCTCATAGCTTTACACATTCAGTTAGGTATGTCACCATTAAAAAAGAGTTATTTTTAATTATGCATTTGTGAGGGAGTGTGCATATGGAAGTACAATGCCTGAAGAGGCCAGACACATTGAGTCCCCTGTAGCTGGACTTATGGATGCTTATGAGCTACACAGCACCAGGCCTGTGAGTTTTTACAAAGGAAGCTTCATTCTGAGTCCTAATACTGGAGGTTTGGGGTTAGGAGGCTGTTGTTCAAGAGTGTTCAGGTTGTTGTGTGGCAAGTGAATGGTTGTGTATCTGTGTATGTGTGTTTTATGCTCTTCTTCAAAGTCACCATGATTTGATCGTCAGATGTACATCCTCATGTTTCCCAAATCCCATTCATTTCTCAAACGCTATAATTACATTAATTTTCTACCTTCCCAATCTCTCACATTGGGCATTAGTTTTCAACCAGGAAACTTTGTCACACATATTTAACCAGTATCCAAACTATAGCAGAATTTGAGGTGATGAGCATATTAATCAACTTATTTTAATTTTTCTAGATTATATTAATAAAACATAACACTACTTGGTTTAGCATTAATATATATGATCAATTATGAATTACTGAGTCACAGTTTTAAAAACTGTAGTCTGGGTCCTTTAACTGTAAGCAATTCATTGATATTTTAACTTTGACTCTCGGGATTAGGGTCCTCCAGCCTTCCCCAGGTTACTGTTGCTAGCATTTGTGTCTCTGTCCAGTTGGCTGTCCTGGGGAACTAAGTTTAATTTGTAAATTCTTTGTAGGACCTTGAAAGATCAGATTCTACACTTGAGTGGCAAGTATCTGTTATTTGCAGTCTTGGATTCCCACAGAGACCAGGTTCCTCTTCTGAGGGATGGAGAAAGTGTTGCTTTAGCTTCTATCCCAAAGCCAGCCTCTTTGTGTGCTTGCTCGCTCATTGACAATCTGGCCCCTGGTCTTCAAAGTGATGCATGTCTCTCTGTCTCTGCCTGGTGATGAACCTCAGGCCACCTTTAATCAGTGTGGCAAGCTCCTTCAGTCCATTTCTGTTACTGTTACAGATACTTGTGACAAGATATTTGCAAAGAAGAAAGGTTTATTTTGGCTGAAACTTCTGGAAGTTTCAGGCCTCTTTGCTTTGGGGCCTGGCTGGAGGCATTGCAGCATGATGATGGTAAGCAGAACCGTTTATCTTACATCTGGGAGAAAAAGTCAGAAGATGAAGAGATTGAGGCCCACTGTGCCCTTCAAGGTCACACCTCCATTGGTCAGAATAATTACTACTAGGCCTTCCTTACAGGGTCCATGACCTACCAAGCAGTACCAAGCTGAGGTCCAAGCTTTTGATGTAAACCTTTGGGAGCCACTTAAGACCCAAACTAAAGCAGATATGCTCAGCCAGTGGAGTGAGCTGTCTGCTGACTTGGTGACAATCAGCATTTTCTTTAGTATCCCAGGGTTGGGAAGCCTCATCTTGCCAAAAGAGCACTGAGAAGCCTTTGCTGTACTCAGTCCTTTAGAGATCCAGGCTGAGACTCCTTCTGAGCTATCAGAAGCCTTGGGATGTAAGATACCATTTCTTTTAGCTTCTAGAAGGAAAGAGTGGTTCTTCCAAGCCTTCCCCATCTTCTCCCAGACCTCTGCATGCCCTATTGCAGACCTAGGGAAGGTTTGGAATGGGACTCTTGCATTATATCCAGAGTCTGCAGAGTCTTAGGTTGTTGTTGCTACCCAAAGATGACAAATGTGCCAGCTTCAACCACTCACTCTGAGGAGAGCTGGGAAAAGCAGCCTCAATGTGCTCTTCTCATGGGCAGAAAGATGCAGCTTACATTCATAACAACTTCTCATACCCCTTTTATTTTTCAGTTCTTCACTGTGTTGATCACTACATAAGCATTTATGTATTTCTGTGTGTGTGTGTGTGTGTGTTCTGTGTTAGAAATGAACTATCTACTACGGATGGCTTGAGAAGGCTCAGGGCCAGTGTTAGGGTACTGAGTTACAATGATGTATAATTCCTTTTCTGTTGCGGTGGTAAAATCCCGTGGATAAGGGAACTTAGAAAAGGAAGAGGTGTTTTGGTTTTGCAGCTCCTGTGGGTGGAGCAGAGGTAGTGGAGTCAGGCATGGTGGCTGGTACAGCAAGCTTAGCGCTCACATCTTAAACTGCAAGCGCAAAGACCGGGAAAACTCAAAATGGCACCGTCTAAATTTTCAAAGGCCAACCCCAGTGCCATGCTTCTTCCATTAAGGTGACATTTCCTACACATCTGCAAAAGTGGCGTCAACTGGGGGCCAGGAGCTCAAATTCATGAGTCTACGAGGGACCGTCTCATTCAAACCGAAACATGTTTTAAATGGAAAGTCTTCTCAATCCACACTGAAAGTGGGGCTGCCATATATACTCCCAGACCATGTCAGGTGTGGGAAAGCAGAGAGGGACCGGAGGAGAAACAGCAAAGAGAAGCTGTGTGTATTTCAAAGTCAAACACACTAAGAGCTGTGTTACAGCTTGAAATGGCATGTCAGACTTTCTGGCAGGAATTTTATCTACTTTCTTATAAAGTGCCTTGCACTTTATAATAAATTATATTCTGAATACAATTTGGGAAGGAAAGGTTTATTATTATTTTTTGCCATATCTCCAGGATCTCTAGGATGAGCACCCTCATGCTTGGGTTATATTCTCAAAGAACCATTCCTTTGCTTTCTTAGTAAGGTTTTCTGAGAAATTTCCAGAAAAATAATGTGAGAAGTAGTATATCCACTTATCTCAGAGAAGATCATGTATTTCTCTTCACTGATTCTTAGGCTTGTTATCGGAAAGCTGTCTAGACTTCAGATTCCAACCAGACCAAGGAGAATGTGAGTAAAATATGTTTCATGTGGGGGTAGGGGTGGACGCTATGAAATATTCCTTTTGCTGACCTCTGGGTCAGACTCCCTGCATAGTCAGCTAGAGGCCCCACAACTTGGGGAATGGGATTTGTCAGTGTCTAAGAGATGTCCCATCACTAGGAGCCTGTATATTGCTTGGCTCGCACAAAGTGCTTTTGCAGTAAACTTTTCCATTTGGGTGTAAAGAGAGCAGAAGCAGCCTTTAATCTTGCCTTATGTATCTGTGGTGGACTGGGGTTATTGCTCCCAACTGCTTCAAGACCATGGTGGGAGATGAAACCCAGCTTTTCTTTTTACAGTCTTTTATCCCAAGAGCATCATTCTAGCATCCAGCTGAAACCACATTTTTTTTTCCAGTTTATTTAACAGTTGACCCTTAGGTCTTATGGTAAAATCAATTTCCTTTCTGTAGGGGACAAGCATATTGTCTGGTGAGTTTTCCACATTGATTCTGCTCTCTTCAAAGGGCATCTCCCGTCTCCAGCTGCAGTACAAAGCTTCTAATTGGAGGGGTCAGAGTTAATCTCTTTCTCTGCTGCCCTCCCAGGATAGGGGAACACAGCTGGCTCTCTTCCATCACTGAGCAGCACTGTCCCACCTCACCAGACAGCCCTGTCTCGGGGAGCATATGGACTATCAGTGCTCTATGGCTTGTTCCTCAGTGAGGCCCTGGGGCATTGGTCTCTAGCAAGGAACATTGCTGCAACCTCAGTGTCCCTGTACTCTATACTGAGAAGATAATTCACCCTGTGTCCCAAGAAAGACCTCACTAACTGTCACCTAATTAACTCAGTTTCGGTACCTTGGGAATTAGTAGGACTTCTGCATTTTAGTGTCCAGGAAGAAAAGAAAATAAAAAGCTACAAGTGAAATGCTCTTATGGGCTGTGTGTTACCTAGATCGGGGAAGATGTTTATTAACTTTCTTTTGCTGTGACAAAATCCCCAAGGCAATTAGTTCAAAGGGAAAAGTTACTCTTCAATGAAAGCCAGCCAATCAGGAGTGAGGAAGCTTCTAGCTGGGCGCCAGCTCCATTTTTTCATGCACAGTGATGTATGGACATGGTGTCTTCAGCAATAGGGCCTTACCAGGTTGTGGAGAGTAATTGATAGCACTGGCAATAGCTCATAATTGTCGGGGCATCTTTTTGGACAATGACTCAACAAGATGCAGCCTATGATGGATGGTTTTATGCCAACTTCACACAGGATAAAGTCATCTGAGAGGAGGGAACTTCCATTAAGAAAACGCCTCCATAAGCTTGGGCTGTAGGCAAGCCTGTGGAACATTTGGTGATTAATTGAAGAGAGCCCAACCCATTGTGGGTGGCACCATCCCTGGGCTGATGGTGGTGAGTTCTATAAGAAAGTAGGATGAGAGTTATTATTCAGCATCTCCATCACACTCTTTTTTTTCTAAACTTTTTATTTATTTATTTATTTATTTATTTATTATTTATTTATTTGCCTTGGTGTTTGCCTGGAACTGGAACTACAGACAGTTGTTAGCTGCCATGTGGGTGCTGGGAATCAAACCCGGGTCCTCTGGAAGAGCAGACGGTGCTCTTAACTGCTGAGCCATCTCTCCAGCCCCTCCATCACACTTTTTAAGAGTTCTCTAAAGTGCCTTGATGTCTAGGCTGTTGAGTATATAGATAACACAAAGTGGGTTTGTTTATTATTTTATTTTTGCTTCTTTTATTTGGAGAGGTCACAAGAGAAGGGCATGGAAGGCCTGGGAAAGGATTGTGATCAGGGTGTATGAGATGAAACTCCCAGATAATCAATAAGAGTGTCATATGGGTAAAAAAGGAAAGAATCAGGTGGAGCAAGCCATGAGGAGCAAGCCAGTAAGTAGCACCCCTCCATGGTCTCTGCATCAGCTCATGCCTCCAGATGCCTGCCCTGTTTGAGTTCCTGCCCTGACTTCCTTTGATGATGAACAGTGCTATGGAAGTGTAAGCCTGATAAATGCTTTTTTCCTCATGTTTCTTTAGTCATGGTGTTTCATCATAGTAATAGTAACCCTAACTAAAATGTAACCCATTCCTAGTATTGGGAATATTACTTGGTAACTTAAGATGTCTAGTTGGGGGCGTGTCCTACTGTATCATAGTGTCTCCATTTAAATTCCTTTTATATGTGTATGTATCTTAGGAAGCTTCTCCATAGGCCTTTACTGTTGGTTTTCTCCCCATATTCATATTCCTCACTTTACCTTGTCCTCCAAATCCCCTCCCCATCCCATCCTTCTACCTCCTCTCTCCCTTTATAACACTGTATTGCTTTCTCTGGAAGATCCCTTCCTCCTTCCCCCCATTACTAGCCTTCTGACCTTTGTGGTTATTCTAAACAAAACAAACATACCTTAAACTTAAAAGCCAACATCTATGTATACAAGAAAATGCAGTATTTATCTTTCTGGGTCTGGGTGACTTCACTTGGTGATTTATCATTTATAGCTCCATTTATTTACTTGAAGATTTAATAATTTCATCTCTTAACAGCTGAATATTATTCCATTGTGGAAATGTACCACATTTTGATTATTCATTCATCATTTGATGGACATCTAGAATGTTTCCCATATTTGGTTTTTGTGAATAGAACAACAATGAATGAAAATGAGCAAGTATTTCTGGAGTGAGATGTAGAGGCCTATGGGTATATACCCAAGGGTGGGGTAGCTGGATCTTGTGTTAGATCAATTTTCTGATTTTTGAGGAACTTTCACACTGGTTTCCATAGTGGTTGTACTAGTTTTGACTCCCACAAGCAGTGAAGAAGTGTTCCACTTTCTCCACAACCTCACCAGCATAAGATGTCATTTTTTTGTTGTTGTTGTTGATCTCGGCCATTCTGACTATTGTAAGATGAAATTTCAAAGAACTTTTAATTTGCATTTTCCTGATGGTAAGGATATTGAACATTTTAAAGGTATTTTTGAACCTTTATGATTCATTTTTTTGAGAATTCTGTTTTATTCTATATCTCATTTTTAAATCGACATATTTGGTTTTATCAATGCTTTTTTTTATTCTTTGCATATTTGAGATAGTAACCCCTGATAAGTTATATAATTGGTAAAGACCCATTCTTTTTTCTTTCTTTCTTTCTTTTTTTTTTTTTTTTTGGAAATAAAGTTTCTCTGTGTAGATTTAGAAACCATCCTTGAACTTGCTCTGTAGACCAAGATGGCCTCCAACTCACAGAGAACCACCTGCCTCTGCCTCCTGAGTGCTGGGATTAAAGGTGAGTGTCACCCCCACCCCAGGGATTTTCCCATTCTTTAGTCTTCTATTTTTCTTAAATGATGGTGTCCTTTGTTGCCCAGAAGTTTTTGGTTTTGTGTAGTCTCATTGATTATTTGTTGGTCTTAATGCTTGCGCTAAGGGTTCTGTTCAGAAAGTCCTCTTCTGTGCCAAAGAGTTCAAGACTATGCCATACTGCTCTTCTGTTGGATTCAGGGTATCAGGTCTTATGTTGAGGTCCTTGATCAATTTGGAGTTGAGTTTCGTACAAGTTGTTAGATATGGTTCTATTTGCATTCTTCTACACAGCCATCCAGTGTGATCAGCACCATTTGTTAAAGATGCAGTTTTTTCTCCAGTGTGTATTTTGGCCTCCTTATCATCAATTTAATTCTGTTGATCAACATGTCTGTTTTTAATGCCAAGACCATGCTGTTTTTTAAAAATTACTATAGCTCTTTAGTACAGTTTGAGATCAAGATTACATCTAGCAAATCTTATTTATTCAGGATTATTTTAGCTAGCCCACAATTTTAAATGTTCCTATATGAAATTGAAGATTGCTTTTTAAAACTTTTTGTAGGGAATTGTATTGGAATTATGATAAGGATTGCATTTAATTTGTAGATTGTCTTGTTAAGACATTCATTTTTTAAAAAATATTAATCTTAGTGATCCACAAACATGGGTGATACTCTCATTCTTTAATATCTTTTTCTTTTTTTAAAAAAAGATCATTTATCATACATACCATGTTCTGCATGGGTGCATGCCTACAAGACGGAAGAGGGCACCATATCTCATTATAGATTCCAGGTGGTTGCTGGGAATTGAATTCAGGACCTCTGGAAGAGCAAGCATTGCTCTTAACCCCTGAGCCATCTCTCCAGCCCCTTTGATGTCTTTCCTTCAATGCCTTGACTTTTTTTTAAAAAAAACTATTTGTCTTTCACTTGCCTGGTTAGAATTACTCTAAGCTATTATTTTTGAGGCTATTGCAAAAAGGTACTATTTTTTTTTTCATTTTTAAAAATTTTATTTTTTATTTGCATTGGTATTTTGCCTGCATTTGTGTCTGTGTGAGAGTGTCCATCCTTGGAATTAGAGACAGTTGTGAGCTGCCATGTGGGTGCTGGGGATTGAACCTGGGTCCTCTGTAGAGCAGTCAGTGCTCTTACCCACTGAGCCATCTCTCCAGCCCCTATTTCTTTCATTTATTTCTTAGTATGTTTGTAGTTTGTATGTAGGAAAGCTTTCCTGATGGAGTCTATAAGTTTGCTGCTTTAGTTATGACATCAAGTACTGCCCCCACCAGTGGGGTCTTCAACACAGACTTGAAGAAAGGGGGCAAACAAATGGGGGGGGGAGCCAAGAAACACAAGGAAGAGAGCAAGACAAAACTTTCTGATCAAGCACTGAAACTTTATTATTCTGCCAGCAGTTAAATAGGGATTCAAGGGTGGGGAAATTCCACAGTCAAAAGGGTGTTTTGCTAAACAGGGTACGTTACTATGGAAACCTATCTATTATCAGTCAATTGCCTGATGGGAGTTACCTGTGGTCTGGGAGCATACTTAACTGCTGGTAAAAGAAAACTGCCAATTCATGGCATATCTTAAGACAATGGGGATTATAGCCTTCTGGCTCCTGGCAAAGTACTATATTGAACTGGTATGGAGTGGACATCCTTGTCTTGTTTTTTATTTAAGTGGAAAAGCCTCAAGTTTCTTTTTGTTTAGGATAATGTTAGCTGTGGGCTTGCTGCAAATTGCCTTTGTTATGTCGAGGTATGTCCCTTGTATCCCTCCAAGGACTTTTCTTAGGAAGAGGTGTTGGATTTTGTCAAAGCCCTTTCCTGCATGTAATGAGATCATTATATTGTTTCTGTATTTTAGTCTATGTGATTTATGAAAATAATATGTTTATTGATATACTGAGAATGTGAGTCACTGGGAATTGAACTCAGGACCTCCTGAAGAACAGTCAGTGCTCTTAACCTCTGAGCCATCTCTCCAGCCCCATGAACATTTTTTTTTCACTAGTTGGCAACCCTGTTTGGGGAGATTTAGGAGGTTTGGCCTTGCTGGGGGAAGAGTGTCACTCATGGAACGGTTTTAGAGGCTTTGAGGACACGTACCCTCACTCTGATTTCACTTGGCTGCAGCTCCTTCTTATTTGCAGATGAAGATGTGATCTCCCAGTCTCCTGATCCAGCCATCAAGCTTGCTCACAGCTATGCTTTCTCTGTGTGCTGAACTCTCATCCCTTTGGAACTCAATATGTAGACCAGGCTGACCTCAAACTCTCCTGCTTCCCTCTGGCTTCTGAGTGCTGGCATTAAAGGTATGTGCAACCCACCACTCCTGTCTCTGGTTATGTTGTCTTATTGCAACAACAGAAAGGTAGTTAACACAGTATGAAACTCCATTTCTGAAGGTTAAACATACTTTGATTGTGAGACATAGAGAAATCAAATTGGAACTGACGTGGACATTTCTTTTCTGCTGGCTAGCTTTCATAGTACTAGGAAGAGCTATACAGACTTCTGGAAGAGGACAGTCACCATGGCGTTGCCTTGTAGTGAACACTGAATGCTCTAGTATTTACTTGCCAGATATGATTGGTCACTGGGGCAATAGTGACATATTGTTTATGGGGCTAACCAACTGTTTTCTGATTGAATGTGAGTTCTGTACCACAGGAGGGAATTCATATCTGACACTATAAACCCAGTCAAAGGCCCATTGCTTGGGAGATCATAGGCCATATGGGGCAACTGAATATTGAGGTCATTTTTCAGCATTTATATGGCAGATCACAACCTTCTATAACTCCAGTTCTAGGGAATCCAACACCCTCTTCTGGAATACATAAGTACCATACAGTACACATATATGCATGCAGGCCAAAATATTTGTACATATAAAATAAAAATGAATAATTTTTTTAAAGTATTCCTATAGGATCTTTGGGAGGATAAATGACAAGATTTCCATGTCAATTTCTTAGTGCTGTCTAATCCTCCCCACTTGTTAGCGTATTCTCTGAGAGAATGTCTGCACTTGGCCTAGACCTGCTGACCTAGACCTTCCATATTTCATGGAAATGTCTTTATTCATCTCTGTTTTAGAGGAGGCCAGCCTCTCTCCAACATCCTGTCCTAGATTTTTTTTTTTTAATCTGTGTACTGGGTGTGCTTCATTCTGGGTGTCCTGGGTGCCTTGCAAATGTGATAATGGAATCTCAGTATGCGGCTAGCCATAAAACACAGGAGCTGAGCAGCCTAGTGAGTTCCAAAGGAAAACAAACACCACTTTTCATTCTGTTTTCTTGTCACCTACATCCAACTCAATTTGAGCTAATGAAGCCCTAATCCTCCACAGTTAAGGCTAAAAATCACCTAATGCAAAGTCTTGAACAAACTTGCTTAAGGGCTATAGAAAATTCTAGATTTCTCTTCTCCTCATGGCTGTTTCGATGAGGCTTGATAGGATCTAAAAGGATCCTCACATCTCCTCAGGCACCTGAAACCAGAGCCTGGTCACTGAGACCACATTCCCATCCCTGGTTCACCCAGCCTGAGGAGGATTTGGCATTCCAAGGAAGGCTCCCAGATTATCCACACCATACTTTGGAGAAATGAAGGTTTAAAACGAGCAACCCCCATCCTTCCCATCTCCTCACCCCTACCCACAACCCCACCCACTTCTTGTCACCCGATAACAGGAGCTGGAGAGGGCAGTGTCAAACTTCCCTGAGGCATCTGTTGTGCTCTCAAAATAATTTAGTTTCAAAGAAGAGAACAGATGGATTGCATTTCTCCGACTTTTAGCTGGTTCCAATGTGCGGACAGTTAAGATCATAATGTTAACATTTTCTCTGTTTTATGTGCATATAAAATATTCCTGAAGAATGTGCTTTTGAATGCAAAGTTTGATCCAATTACAATTTTATAGTTTATAAAAACATAAAAAGTCTGTTTTCTGGGTGTTTGAGACCCCGAGGCTTTTACAATAAACTTGGAAGCTCGTGGGGACACATAATTGCCACCATGTCAAAGAGGACCCTGCGGAACTGAAAATGATGAGCCCATGAGGTAAGTATGGAAACATTCCACAGTCTCTGGGGAGCAAATGAGATACCGGTGGAGGGAATTCAAAACAATCCTGTGGTCTTGGATCAGATTGGAAATGATTGCTGCACTGAGTTCTTAAAGGGGAGGGAAATAAAATAGAGAAAGGGATCTTGTAAACTTAATTTCTGTGGTCGAGCAGGCACAAGGTAGCTCAGGAAACTTCCCCTTTGGTGAGACAGAGGAGCAGGTCTTCAGCCCACACCAGAACTCCCCTTCTCCAGAGAGAGTCCTGGGAATGGAGGACTTCCCAGTCTCTTCTACTGTATCTGAGCAAATAACTTCAGCTATCTGGGCATTGACCCTTTTTGCTCATGAAACAAACACACACAGACAAGGTTAAGGTCTGAGACCTTTTCTATATCTAGAATGCCAATGCCGAGCACTAATTACAAGCTGCTGAGATACAGCAGACAGCTAACAGCAGCATGTCTGGAGAGAGATGTCTGCGAAGTGAGAAGATGGCTAGAACCAAATCCGGTTGTCCCGTTTTTTCTGTAAAAGCAAGGTGACATAGGGAGCCTGTGTGTTAATCTGAGTCGATTTAATGTGTATTTTCTGATGCCCTGTATAAGTAGTTCATTGAAGTAGCATTCTGTTCCCATTTAGAGATGTTGACGAAGAATTCCTTTTGTTAACTGGGAACAGGGAGAATATGTACAAAATTGCTTTCTAAAGTAAATGTCCACCTCCTGCACCTTCCCTGTGACATTCATGAGCCTGAGGAACAGAGCATTGTTTCATTACTCATGTTAGGCAGGCCTACTAGCTCTGGAAGCCTGAGATTACCTGCTGATAATTGCTTTCATGATATTGATTCTAGGCTACCTCACAAACTAGGGGAATTCTGGTTCTCAGAACTGCAGGAAAAGTACAGTTTTCCTTGTTACTACAGACAAGACATGAGGCTCAAATAGGTCAAGGGATTTGGAGACAATCATGCAGTTTCTTGGGTCAGGCCTCCTGATACTGTTAATAGAATCCTATGATCTCTTCCTTGTTTAAGGAGACCCAAGAGCCTGAGCCAAATGAAGGGAGTGTCTGGGTCCATTTGAGTTTCTTAGGATCACTATGACAAATGTCATG
Organism: Sigmodon hispidus; assembly: GCA_004025045.1. Taxonomy (NCBI): domain Eukaryota; kingdom Metazoa; phylum Chordata; class Mammalia; order Rodentia; family Cricetidae; genus Sigmodon; species Sigmodon hispidus. The sequence goes on from PVIH01010874.1 coordinate 17,875, forward strand.
AGCCTGGTGACTTGAGGGGATTGAAAGGTACTCTAGCATGGCTGTGGAAGTCTGAAGTCAAGGTGTCACAGGGCCCACCCTCTTTAATGCTCTGAGGAAGAGTACTCCCCTTACCTTCCAGAAGTAGGTCTCTGCCTATTTCTGCTCACTCTGTTTCCCTGTGGGGCCTTATTTTTGTTTTTGAGAACTTATTAGATTTGTAAGACATATTGATTCAGTATGGTCTCATCTTTGATTAATTCATTATATATGCCCATTTTTTTTTTAAAGCCAGGCCATTCTTTGAGGCTCTGGGTGGACATAAATCTGGGAGATACTATTCACCACACTCTTAAGTAGGAAAAGAAGTCAGAAGCAGAGGACCTTGAACACGGTCTTTCTTGGTGGCCTAAGCACTGGCTATTTTTACACGGGAAGTCTGGTCTTATGCCTCTTCACTCACCCATCGGCCATGTGCAGTCAGTTTGGTTTTCTGTCTTTGTAATGAGCAGCCTTCAGTGTTATAGAACTGGATTGGTTTTACGAGGCCTTTCTCTGGATACTATGTCAGAAATCAGTGTAGGAAGTAAGGGTAAGCCAGAGAGAATACTGTGTCTTTTGGAGTCCTTCAAGAAAAAGGCACTTAGAGTTTGAACCAGCAGAAAAGCAGAATGTGAACAGATTCTGAATATATATGTTTATATGTAATATATAAATATTGTACGTATTTATATAATTTAAGGAATAGCTAGCTGGTAGTTTTGCCATTTGGGGTTGAGTGTATGTTAAATGTCAAAGTAGAGCCATCAATCACTAGTCTGCAACTGAAGGAACAGAACCAGGTCTACTTTGAAGATAGAGAGGTGGGAATTCATAGTGAACAGTGGTATTTAAAGCTGTATTAACAGCTGAGGTCACCTGTGGCGTGTAATAAGAACTCAGGATCATGTTGCAGTTCCTGTCCTACTGAGAATCTAGGAAGACGAGGAAGACCTAAGCACAGAATACTAAGATGTAGGAGTCAGTGAGACAGGAAATGATCAGGAGAGTCAATGTTCTAACAGGGGACTGATCAGTTGTGTAAAAACCATATGAGAGATAAGGAGGAATAAGCTTGATGTCTTTAAGATTAATTGCAGAGTGATAAATCTAGCTAATAGCCAAGTACTACATATTTCAGAATCATTGAGCAAATTTCAAATGTTCTTATCACAAAAAGGCTAAATATTTGAAGTAATAGATAGGCTAATTAACTTGGTTTAGCCATTCTACATTGGGTTAGGAATCGTGACTTTATACTATAGCCTATAAGTACATCCAAATATAATTTGTTAACATATGACTAAAATATTGGCTGAATGATGGAGCCTTGGGACATTGGAGTATCCTTATGTCCAGGACAAGAGGTTTAGTGATGTGAAGAGGAGACAATTAATCACGGAACTGTACATTGAGGGAGGAGGGTAATGGAGCCCACTGTCTGTTTCCCATTGGCTCCTGGGGTGGTCTACATTAGTCAACGTAGCTGTGGCACAAACCACACCAAAACACCTGTTTTCACACAGAGATTTTTTATTAGGCAGGAAAGAAAAGTTTAAGTGGCCGCTTTCTGACTCAGGCAGAAAACCAGCAGCAAAAGACCTTGAGGGTATAATTTTTAACAGGAGAAGAAGGGGAGGTCTGTGTTAGACTGGGCTGGGATGTGGTGGTAAAGAAGAAAAGGAACAAGGGAGACGAGAAAGGACTGCCTCTGGATAGAGGGAAGACGGGGGTGACACGGGCATACAGAGGTAAAGGGGAAAACTCGTGTTTCATTTTAATTTGCCATGTCTATTAGGTGAGCTAAAGGGGGATTCTGATTGCTGAACGTTGGCAGTCAGCCTCAGAAGAGTAAAGTGGCCAAATAAGGGAATAGACCTTGGTGGCTAGCTTCAGGAATGTAATCTCATGGGTTTTAGTAAGGTAGAGGGAAGGGGAGGAGGACGAGGTCTGTCAGAGCCACAACTTGAGCAGGCTAGTGCCCCTTCAGTAAGAGAAGCGACCGACAGTTTTAAAGTTGCTAGTGGTGCTTTCACTTCATGGTCCACTGCCCCTGTTTATAGGACACAGCTCTTCCTTTGCTCCACCTACTGTTCTTAGGGACCGCTGGTGCTCACTTTCCTAATCACCTAAAGTGGAGATTCCTGTTGGCTTCTAGTTTACAATTTAAGGTAGTTTCTGGCCCTCAGCAGGCTCATGCCCATCTCATCTTCCACTTAAGTGAGTGAGAGGCAGATGGAGATAATGGAGTGATAAACACATAGGACAGGCTCACACCAGGGCTAGTCTTGAGGTTTTTGAAAGGATTTTTTTTTTTTTTTTTTTTAATCTCACAGGAAGACTCCCTAGGAACTCATTAGATAAACTGGGAAAGAACTCTTGGAACCACAGAGGCAAAGTTATGCAGTGAGCAAGCAGGAGGTTCTGTTGTGCAGGGAGGAAGTGTACTGGGGGATGCTTTCATTTAGTCTGTGATGATGAGATAAGGCCTTAATAGATTTAAGCTGCACTGAAGGCCATGAAAATATTGCAGGTGATAAACCTCCCAGCCAGATGGAGTTTCAGACACAGTGGGATGGTCTTTGGGCTCCATCCAGCTGCCTCCAGAGTTACATGACTTCAGGGCCACGAATTAGGCCAGACAATGGCACTGGGAACGGGCAGGAAGTGGGTGAGAAACGCATGCAGGTCTCTATTCTAACCTATTCCTGTAGAAGCTCAGGAACCAACAGGAATGGTCTTTTATGGGGACATTGCTTGTCGGCTGGTTTGTTTCATTTTGTTTGAAAAAGGTTTTGCCTATGTAGTCCTTGCTGGCTTGGAACTCAATATGTAGATTAGATTGGCCTTGAACTCACTTTGAGGGTGCTATGGTTACCAGATATGAGCCACCAGAAGTGGTAGGACATTTCTTCATTCTCTTCAGGACACTGACACAGTCTCAGGTTCCGCATCAGAAATGCCACTGAAGTGGCACAGCCCTACTAACAGTAAGTGGAATTACCCCAGTCAGTCTGGGGCTGGAGGGAGAGAGAAACGTGAGCTTGAAATGAGACAAATGCAGCCTCCAGTTCAGCCATCCTCCAAGTAGAATGTAGGAGAAATGTGGATCTGCTTTCTGGTGTAAGCAACACAGGTCATATTTTCTGGCTCAGGCCTTACAAAGCAAGTCTTAGATACTTTTGGCACCTGCTTGTCTAATTTTGAATGTGTGTGTGGTGTGCACATGTGTGTGAATATGTGTATGTTGCGTATACATGTGTTCATGTATGTGTGGTGTGTGTGTTTACATGTGTGTGTGTACATGTGAGTGTATGTGTGTAGTGTGTGCACATGTGCATGAGTATGTGTATGTAATGTATATGTGTATGTGTGTGCAGGCTGTGTTTGGAGGCACATGCTTTTGTTCCTGGCTTATTATGTGGGTTCTGGGAACTCAAAACCAAGGTTCCTGTGATTGTAGGGGTGGACAGGCACTTAACTAACAGAGTGACCTCTCTGGCTTTTTCTGATTCCTTCCTCCTACATGGAGTGGGACATTTTGGCCCAGGAGGAGCAGAGAAAAGACAACGAAGAGCAAACATGTGTAGTGATTGGATTTATAAGATGCTTTGGTGATGACTTTCCTTGAGAAGCTTCTGGAACAAGCTTCCTTATGGAGCAGTTACGCAGCAACTTACCAGAAACATTTCTCAGAAAGGAAGCTTTCTCTTGACTCCTTGATCGGAGTTAGCCCCTCACCCCCATGGCCACCAGGTTCTTCTCAGCCCTGCTGTAGCCACTTTGCACATCCCCCTGCACCGTGCAAGGAGCCAGGTAGAGAAGGGCAGGACATCCTCACTGTTCTCTTCAGTCTATCCTGCTTTTTCACAGCCGACCCCCAAGCTCCGATGCACATCTCTAGAGCACTCGCTGTGCTCTACTCAGTAATCTGAACCTCCATCTGTAGATGGCTTGTCTGTGTTTACAGATAGAAGACAAGCTGTAAGAAACAGGATTGGGCTTGTTTTCCGTAAGTCAAACCAGCTGTGCTCTCCTGCCTATGGCTGCTTCCTTTGCAAATGCCAAATGTCACTTGTGGTTGAAGCCTCTTTGCTTCTTCTAGTGAAGCTAGCTCTCCTCCTGTGCTTCTTTCCTCTCGCCGCCATCTGCTCCGCTGCAAGGTGTCAGCATGCTGGGTCAGCCTGTGCATCATCGCCCCTGCCTTGCTCCCCAGGACAGCATTCCATCTCAGGAGGCTAATCCCTCCTCATAAGTTAGAAACTAGAGAAATGCCACTGCTATGGTTTGACTCTAAACTGTCCTCCATAAGCTTATGTATTGAATGTTTGGTCCTCCACTGGAGGTGCTGTTTTGGGAGATGGTGGGAAATTTGAGAGGTAAAGCATAACTGGAGAAAATAGTTACCAGGGTGGGAGGCCTATCTTAAAGGTTCTATTTTTTTTTTAAACTTTATTTATTTATTTGCCTTGGTGTTTGCCTGGAACTGGAACTACAAACAGTTGTGAGATGCCATGTGGGTGCTGGGAATCGAACCCGGGTCCTCTGGAAGAGCAGACGGTGCTCTTAACCGCTGAGCCATCTCTCCAGCCCCCTTAAAGGTTCTATTTGGTAACCGGTTCCATGGTTGCTGGTCTGGCTCTTGTGTGCCATGAGATGGGCATTCTTTTTTTCTTATTTATTTATTTATATTTTTAAAAGTTAATTATTATTATGAAAAAAGTCATATTTTTTTATCCATGTATCCCCTTGTTCAGGCTCCCTTCCCCCTCCCGCTCCTCCCAGTCACTCACTCTTCTCTCCATGTTGAACTAAGCCACCTTGGGACCTTGAGATGGGCATTCTTATAGTAGAAAGTTTCTGGCCCATCCTAGCCCCAAGGTCAGGACTTGTCTGCAGCCATTTAGCCCCCCAAATGACTCAAACACTTACATTAATTATAAACTGTTTGGCCTATGGCTCAGGCTCATTGTTAGCTAGCTCTTGCATCTTAGCCCAACCCATTTTTATTAATCTATGTCTTGCCATGTGGCTAGTGGCTTACCTGTACTTTTACATCTTGCTCTCTCAGTGGCAGCTTGCAGCATCTCTGTCTGACTCTCCTCTCCTTCCCTTTTATTTATCCTTGGATTTCCCACCTGCATCTAAGATGGCTGGCCATAGGCTAAAACAGTTCCTTTATTATCCAATGATAATTCATAGCATACAGAAAGATATTCCACATCACATCCTTTGTCATATGAGCCTGCTGCCATGAAGTTCTGCACAAATGTATATAAGGCTAAGCAACTGTCATCTGGGCCATTTGAAATCATGAGCCCAAGCAGGATCATCTTCAGTTGTCTTCCAGGATTTGGTAACAACTATCAATATCTAACCAATATAACCATCCTTGTTAAAAGTAGTGAAAGGCTCAGATGAACTGTGTTCATTCCCTAAGAGTGATGTACTGGGATATCTGTTTGAAGAAATTTATAAGAAAAATATTGAAGAAGATAAATGATATCTTTTATCTATACTCAGTAAAATGAGAGAGGAAAAAAACCTATTTTGAAAATGAGGTTTATAATTAAGAGGAAAACAGAAAGTAAAGCTTAGAAACATCTCAGAGCTATGGCTCTACTAGGACAATGCATAATGAAGATGTGAGAAGGCTCACTCCTGAGACCTCAGGTACCAGAATCTCCAGAATGGGACGGTGAAATTTAAGATCCCAGTCATACTTACTACATGGCCTGAGTCTGGCAAAGCTCCTGGTACAGACTGGTCTTGGGGACCTCACTCCTCCAGGGTACCCAGAAATGGCACAGTCAAAGAACATTCTGGAATACTAAGACTTTCATGTTGTTTCCTGTGAGTTCTAGGTTGTCTTTTTCATGATGCTCCCCTTTGGCATGGAAATATCTATTTTATTTACTCCTGTCTCACCATTGTCTTTTGGAAGCATATAACAGTTTAGTTTTTCTGCTCACAGTGAGAGAAGATTACTTCAGAATGAATTCTGCCTACATGCTGCTATCTAGATGAGATTTTAGACTTTGAACTTTTTGAGTTAGTGCTGAACTGACTTAAATATTATGTGTTCTTGAGGTTGAATGAATGTATTTTTTATGGGAGAAGAACATAAATTTGGGGAACCAGGAACAAATGGCTAGTTTAAATTTGTTCATCAAAGTTCATGGTATGGGAATTTGATCCTTGACGTTGGACGTTGGGTCCTGATAACAAATGTTGCTATTTCAGGATTGCGTTTATCATCATGAGAGGAGCGGATCCCTTATGAAAGGATGAACTAGGCTCTTTCTTCTCCCTCAGCTGCTATCCATCTGCCATGCTGTGCTGTACCAAGAAGACCTTCACCAGATACAACCCCTTGACCTAGGTTTCTCAGCCTCTAGAGTCACAAATCAATACATTTCTGTTCACTATAAAAATATACAGTCTGAAGTGTTCTTTTACATAAAGTGCTAAAATGGGTGTGTAGCAGAGTATCATAAAGTGTCATTTTTGCAATAGAGATGTAAGTTACAAACAAAATAATGTCAAATAGCAAGGGATGACTTTTGAGCATTTATTACTTTTTAAAAATGTCACTTACATAGTTAAAAAATTTTATCAGTTTGTAAGAGTCTTACTGGTGAATGGCTCTACTTCATAGGCCAATCTGAGTCCTAGACATTGAGAAATGAGAAAGGGTTACTCAGAAGAGCTTGGATCAGAGGCCTTGGCCACACACTCTAATTATACTATTCTCTCCTTGTTTTACACACAGTGACCCAGGCTAACGGTCCTTGCTCCATCACAAAGGGTAGGACTCTGATCTCCTAGATGCCTGCCACATTTAAAACTATAGCCAGCCACCAAAATTCCAACACACTAACATTGTCTGAAAGAAAGCCCCCACTAAATGACCTCCACTGGAGGTGCTTGACCAATAAGCACAAATTTAGGCAAAAACTGATGTGCATGACTTCTGACTTCAGTCATTTGCTGCATTGTATTGTTGTATGTAGTTTCTGACCCCCGTCCGGGCCAGAGGCCTGACCTGCCCATGACCCCCCCCCCATGACTCAGACACTTATATTAATTTCATGCTGTTTGGCCGATGACTCAGGCACATTGCTAGCTAGCTCTTTCACCTTAATTCAACCCATTTCCATTAATTTATCTGGCCACGTGGCTGGTAGCTGCCTCACCTGGATCTCTTACATGTTTCTTCTTCGGTGGCTGGATGGAGTCTCTCTGACTCCACCCTTGTTCTCCTGCCTATTCTCTGTTTCCTCCACCTACTTCTATGGCACCTGGCACAGGCCAAAACAGTTTCTTTATTTACAGCATACAGACGAACATTCCTACCACATTGTACCTTGGCTAATGCAACCTGGGTTTATGTACACCGGAGCTCCAGCAGCAGTACCCTGGAGACACCTGCAATCAGCATCCCCTGAGCCATAAAGAAAAACACCCAATTATCCCCATCACAATCCTCATTTGCAACATCACCCACACTGCTACCCTGCATCCACCATCATCTCTCCCCATTGAAAAAAGTGATTTTAAAAATTCTTTGACAATTTATGCACACATATATTGATTTTTTCACTACTCATTTTTTTATAGTCCCCCAATGTTTGTAAACACCTCCTTCTACTTCGATGGTTTTTTTAAAAAAAAATCTTACAAGTTATGGCTATGTGCATGAATGTGAGAGGCAGGTAATTTTTGAGACATGGGAAATTTATTGGTGGATTTACTGTTCAAAACAAACCAATCAACCAATAAACAAGCCTCCTTCTCCAGCACTCATTAACTGTCATAGTCTGTCAGTGAGGGATGGGGCAACATAAACCCTTGACCTACTGTCTTAGGGTTTCTGTTTCTATGAAGAGACACCACGGCCAATGCAATTCTTACAAAGGAAAGTATTTAATTGGGAGCTCACTTACCGTTTCAGAGAGTGAGTCTATTATAACCATGGTGGGCAGCGTGGTGGCACACAGGTAGGTATGGTGCTGGAGCAATAGCTGAGAAGTTTACTTTCTGATCCACAGGTGACAAGTGGAGAGAGAATAACACTGGACTCTTAAAACCTCAAAGCCCACTCCCAGCGACACACCTCTTCCAACAAGGTCACATCTCCTAATCCTTCCCAGATTTTACCAGTCGTGGATGAAGTGTGCATGTCTATTAGCTTATGGGGACCAATCTCATTCACACCTGAGATGGTAACAGGCTCAATCTTCTGCGTGTCCTGTGCAGTGAGTTCATGAGTGAAATGGCCATGCTGTATCTATAACACAGCGGCTTTGCAGTGTCTTTTCTCAGCCTCTCAGTCCCTACTCCTTATCTTTAGCTATGTTCTCTGAGCCTTGGAGGAGGTGATATAGATATACCCTAAGGAACCAACATTCTATAGTCATTTATTCTCCACCCTTGGACAAACTGTGAATCTGAATTAGCTGTCATCAGTTTTGAAAAGAGGGAGAAAACTCCTGTGATGAAAGTTGAGAGCAACATTAATCTATAGGTCTAACCGTAATTATTTAGAGGGCAGTTTGATACACTGTTTATTTAGCAAGGTCATACTAGAAGAATCTTCTCTAGGGTCTATAATCATACCAGCCATGGGTTCTTCACCAAGTTGTAGGCAGCATGAATTTGAATTTCTTCTTGCAAAGAGGGCTTCAAATCCAAGCAGAAAGCAGTTGGTTAACTCCATAATAGCTATGCCACTATTGTACCAATGGGTATATCTTGCTATGAAGGCCTAATTGAAACTTTTGCTTGATGACTTGCTGTGTTTCTCTATAAACTAGTTTTTTTCTAGTAGAATAAGAGGTTTATCTTTGTCAAGAGAATAATAGAATGGAGATTTACACAGGATATCTACTGGATGTTTCACTTAATGAAAAGGCTTGAAGGCAGTAGTGATGCTAATATAGCCTTGATGGTCTTGCTCACATTTCATTTTTTTCTTAACCATATATGGTCCTGGTAATCCAGACTGCCAGAAATCTCAGTTTCCTGCCTTCAAAGCAACATTAAAAAAAAAGCCTTATAAAGAACTGAACTGGAGAGATGTATCAGCTGTTAAGATCATTTGCTGCTCTTCCCGAAGACATGAGTTGGGCTCCCAGTTGAAAATTGCTCACAACTGTCTGTCTTTAACTTTAGCTCCAGGGAATCCAGTGCCCTCTTCCAGTATCTGTGGACTCTAGGGGCGGGTACACATACACACACACACACACACACAGAAACACAGACACACACACACAGACACACACACACACAGACACACACACAGAGACACAGACACACACACACAGACACACACACAAACACACACATACATACACACAAACACACACACATACACACACACATACATTCATACGCACACAGACAGACACACACACATACATACACACATACATACACACAAACACACACATACACACACACAAACACATACACACACCACACACATACACATACATACACATAAACACACACACACAAACACACATACATATACACACACAGACAGACACACACACAGACATACACACATACATACACACAAACACACACACATACACACAAACACACACACATACACACAAACACACACACACCACACACATACACATACATACACACAAACACACACACATACACACACAAACACACATACACACACACACAGACAGACACACACAGACATACACACATACATATACACAAACACACACACACAAACACACACACACACCACACAATACACATACATACACACAAACACACACATACACACACACACCACACAATACACATACATATACACAAACACACACACACACACCACACAATACACATACATACACACAAACACACACACACAAACACACACACACCACACAATACACATACATATACACAAACACACACACACACACACATGGAGGTGGGGGGGAGAAGAGAAGAAACAAAAAGAGAATGTTGTTGTTACAATTTCTTTAAAGTCTCTTTCCTCTATCTGTGTTTACAGTTTCTCATTGAGGAGAGCCGAGGCTTAGCCCCAACACAAAGGCAGATTCATTTCCTTTTCCTTTTCTTTTTACTGCCATCCATCTACATGTGTCAATCTAGAAGTTACCACAACTAATTAAAAAGAAATCAGTGAGAGCGCTAATTGTGTTTGAGACCACCATCCTTGATTTTATTTTATAAAATAAAATAAAGGACAGCTAAAAGGTCCTTTATTTTAGCTTTTCAACATCAGCAACCAGCACAGAATCAAGAAGAATGGAAAGGAAGTGGGCGTTCAGGGCCGTGCCCTTGATGTGGGCAGGACTCCTTATCGATGACCTATCCTTACCTTTTTTAGATAACCAAGGCAACACAGTACTTTAACTAGCACATAGAACTGGCCTCTAGCTGATGCTTAAAGAGACCCAGTGTCAACCAGAAAGAAGTCATAGTTTTTATAGGATTAAGCATTGTCATAATCTGGTGACAATTTTAGGATAACTTTTTTTTTTTAATCTCCATCCCAAAGGACGGTTTTCCCAAACTGAGCAACAGTTCTACAGAAGCTGAAATTCATAGGTTTCTAGCTAAGACATTTTTACTTTTAGCAACAGTACTTGCTGTCTAGACAGATATCGATTGTAACCCCTTCTCAAGGGAGAAGAACAAATATTATATTCTTCAGTGGGAAAATCCCATATATGCAGGCATATAAGAGACCCTGAGCTTGTTCTGGTCTTCTTTAGGGTGTCTAACACATTTGGACATCCTCTGTGTGTACCACAAGGACTGTCCTCTCTCCAGGATACATATATTATCCCAAGTATGACATCACTTCATTTGGAGCAGTTATAAGGCCCTATTTCATTTCCAAGAGAATGGTCATACCACCAACAAAGGCACGCTTTTATCTGGGAACATAAATCCCCCCTACATATTTGTGATTCTCCAAACAGCAGGGCTAACATAACCTTTTGTGTTAGGTGTCAGTCCTGAGGAGCCATGGTGCCTAGCCCCATGAAAAGCATTGAGGTCAATAGTACCAAAAGGGAAGAAGCCAGCATGATAAGGCGCATCTCCAGATATGTGCTGTTGAATTCCTTAAGTTTCTGCTGTGTGTAGACCCATTGGTTTCTAGGTTCACAATGGGAGCAAGGCTGTAGAGTTTCTCCAACTTGCATTGACCAACTGTCTTACTAGTGAGGTTGAGGCAAAGCTGTTGCATCTGTTGTCTCTGGAAGATGACTTGGACGGGCTAGACTGGGTGGGCTTTTTAAGTTCAGCTCTGTTTTTCCTTAGTTAGAGCTACTTTTTTTTAAAAATCAGTCATAGTGGATCCGCAGGTTGACACCTGCAACTCAGTGTTTTGATGTAGGACATCTTTCTGTTTGCTGTGAATTATCATTGGATAATAAAGGAACTGTTTTAGCCTATGACAAGACATCTTAGAAGCAGGTGGGAAGTCCAAGAGTAGATAAAGGGGAAGAAGGGTGGAGTCACAGAGAGACACTGTGAGCTGCCAACAAGAGAGGAAGATGTAAAGGAACTCAAATAAGCCATATGGCAAGACATACGTTAATAGAAATGGGTTAAGATGCGAGAGCTAGCCATAGGCCAAACAGCATCTAATTAATATAAGCCTTTGTGTGTCTGGATCTCAGGGCTAGTCTGGGCCAGAAACGTTTTACTACAGTGTTTGAGTGTTCATAGCTCAGCCTGCTGTGGTGAATGGCCATATGGCAGAGCTTCTTTAGGTGAGGATCCCTTGTAGATTCAGCCTTGAGATTAGCTTTGCCAAGAGGAGAAAAAGTGAAGACCAGGATAAAGGCATGGCCAACTAAAGGGGCACTCAGGTCCTATGGCCATCAGTAGGCTTAGGTACAAGGTTCTTCTGTTATGACATCATTATATGCCAGTTCAGGAGATGCTGAGTGCGGAGCAATTATTATTGGCTTCACCATTGCTTGAGTTATTTAGTGTGGGTACAGACTTCAAGATCCTCCACTAGGAAAGAGATTCCATCTCCTGTCATGTGAAACAGAAGGAGCAATTCATCTTCCTGTACATAAGGAGGAGGTTTCACTGGTCCAGCCTGTGCAACTGGGAACAGGAGCAACAGACTCTGACAAGTCTTATTTCCTCGTACATCGCTTGCATGCATTGAGGCCAGCATGCAACTCCCTCTGGTGGGGTTTGTGTCCCATCCAAGGATGAGAGTATTCCTGGGGATGTCCTGATACTAAAGTATACCAACAATTACTTTTATAGAGTGTATGTGTTGTAAGTTTAATCTGTTCTATTTAAATGTTCAATTCTCCATAAACAGGTCTTATTTTTACAGTTTATTTTACTACTAAGATATTCTTGATTCTAAACATAATTTCAGATCAGCAAACTTTAAACTTATTTTCAAGTTTGTTTTGATTTACCTGCTTTAGGCTTAACTTTGACATATTGACAACATATACAGAAGGTTATATAATGAGAGATATAAATTGGCCCCTTTTTCCAATTTTGTCTCTGTAAATAGATTACATTTTTATTTAGCATGACTACAAACATAATTCTAGCATAGTAAAGACATTTAATTACTTCTAAGGTGATTTATCATTAACTCATATCTTATGTACTTTTAACAGTTTCATAATAAACTGGAAACTATCTTTGCTAAGATTTTGAAAGTTAAGAAATAACATTTTTTAAGTTAAAGTTCTTTTTAGTACTAAAATAAACTTCAAACCACAAATACCTGTGGCAAAAATGGAACCCTCATTTTCCTGATTCTTTTATAATGCATCTTTATATAAAACTAAAATAGTTAAATAGATCATATATTAATGTTTTTCTTCATTTATTTCTACATTTTGTTATTAGCTGCTGTAGCAAAACCATTTCAGAGGCCTTTCAAATTGGGAGTCATTTTAATTTTCATTATATACAGAAGCTGAAATATAGGTCATTTCTATTTTAGTATTTAAATTTCTCAAAACTGACATTTTCTTTACTTTGGAATTGTCATACTTAAAATGAAATTTCCAGGATTATAAACATTTGACATTATCTTTTATATCAAGTAATCTCATTTCCATCACAAAAATGTAATTACAGAGGAGAACAATAAAATTGCTTCTCATAAGATGACATTCACAAGAATAAAAGTGTGCACAATTAATCACCACCATAGCTATTGTTGTGATTATTTCCAAATGGCTGTGACAAAGTTAACAAGAAGGTATGTAACTAACATACATTTAAAGTTTGTTTTTCTAAATATGAATAGGTAATAAGTAACCTTATGGACATTAATTAACTCTAATCATTAAATGTATCATTCTCAAGTCCTATTTATAAATCTTATTGTCTTAGTCAATGTTCTGTTGTTGTGAAGAGACACCATGACTATGGCAACTCTTATAAAAGAAATCATTTTAATTGGGGACTTATAGAGTCAGAGGTCTATTCCATTATCATCATGGCAGGGAGCATGGGACATGTAGGCAGGGTCTAGAGCAGTTAGCTGAGAGCTTTACAACTGAATCTGCAGTCAGGAGGAAGCATGAGGCACTGGGCCTGCCTAAGGCTTTTGAAACCTCAAAGCCTGACCCTTGTGCAAACTTGCTTTAACAAGGCCACACCTCCTGATCCTTCTAATCCTTTCAAACAGTTCCACTCCCTGGTGACTAAGTATTCAAGTATATAAGCCTATGGGGACAGTTCTCATTTAAACCACCACACTTGAATAACTTATTCAGATAATCTGACTTGACTTTAAGTTTTTATCTTTTTTCTGTTGTTAAATTTATTGGTCAAAATTTATATTTCACACATGCACATATACATATACATATGTACAAATGTGAGCCACCATGTGGTTGCTGGGAATTGAACTCAAAACCTCAGGAAAAACAGTCAGTGCTCTTAACCTCTGAGCCATCTCTCCAGTCCCTCATATACACAAATGTATGAATGTATAAATATGACTTATCCTTATCTAAAATATCCTGAGCAGTTTTATTAAATGTGCAACTTTGTATTCCTCTCCTGTCCTATCATTTTATATTTTTCTGTGGTTTCACAGATTCAGAGTTCACATCACAGCCAGGATTTCAGAGATATCAATGGTTTTGCATGAGAAACATTCTTATAAACAAGAATTACCAGGACAAAGTCCTCAAAGCTAAAGATCTTTCCATGTCAACCCTGTAACTGTAGCTTTGAGTGACACACCATATTTATCATTGTCTTTTAATTTCCATTAGAAGTCATGAGGGGAATTTCTTCTTGTTTTCTCACTAAGTTGTGAAAACATCCACCTTTCTCAACCTTTATATAGAAATAATTTTTTAAATTAAAACAATTTTAATACTATGAGGTATAATTAACAAATAAATTTATTGTAAAGCTGTGAGATAATTTCCTAAGGGGTGACTTAAACAGTACCTACTTTCACTGGGGTCTTCATCCAGCATGTATAACAACTCCTCATAGCTGTATAGATGGAACCCCTAACCTCTTGGTCTTCTTCAGCCTTGTGGAATTAAGGCCTAATTGCTTATAACTGGCTGAGATGACTTGTCCATTTTTTCCTATGAAGGAATAGTAACAGTTAGCAAGCCCAGATATGACCACTGTAGGCAGTAATAATAATTAAAGGTATAAACACATCAGCTGTTTAGCTTAGAAGAACCTATGTAACATCATCTTCATAAAAGAAAGTTGAATGCAAGTTATATATTTAGTGTAATATAATATCACCTGTGGAGAAGCTTTGAGACAAAAATTCTTGGGTCTGAAGTGGCCAGATCAAATCCTATCTCTAGAGATAGCTTTTCAGTGAATGTAAATAGCACAATGTAAATAATTTACCAATATTATTCATGTGCAAAAGCATTTAAAAAATTAAAACTTAACCCCAGTATTTTATTGGGTAAGACACTCATTGTTGAGTTCAGTAACAATTATTTGGACCCAATGAATCTGTCATCCTGTTAATCTGCATAAAGTTCAAATGACTCCTGGGTCCAAAGAGTCCCAGTGAGAAACAGGCAGCAGTGTGTGTGTGTGTGTGTGTGTACTATTAGAAACAGAACATAATAGGTCAGTTACACTCTGATATCTGCAAATTAATAAGATTATGTCTGCGTGGCAATTTCTGTTCATGATCAATCAGGATCAATCTGACAGAAGTATCTGCTTTTACCAATGTTTAGACACTTCCTGGATGGATTTGGGGTGACCAATTGCTTGAAAGTCTGTACCCATAGTTCGTATATGTTTGCAGATGGGAGGATTCAACCTAAAAAATTCAAGAAGTAGTCTCCATTTAAATGTTTCTCTTGCTCCTCCCCCAAATGTGGAAGTACCTATAACCTAGAGAACAGTAAACATACAACCATAAAACCAGCTGGTTAAAAGAACTCAGAAAGTGGTGACATCCAATTGTCTTTTTTTTTTGGTTTGTCTATGTCACTGTAACTGGAAATTGGAAATGAAAGAAAGAGTATCCTGTAGGTGTTTTTCTATCCCAGTCATGCTCCCAAATAACCTCTCAGAAACTTAATATTAATTGTAAATTCTCAACTGATGGTTCAGACTTGTTTCTAGCTAATTCTTTTTTTAAAATTTATTTAGCTTTATTTATGTGCATTGGTATTAAGGTATCAGATCTTTGGAACAGGAGTTACAGACAGTTGTGAGCTGCCATGTGGGTGCTGGGAATTGAACCCGGGTCCTCTGGGAAAGCAGCCAGTGCTCCTAACCCTTGCGCCATCTCTCCAGCCCCTCTAGCTAACTCTTACACTTTAACCCTATTTCTTTCTCTTTTTTTTTTTTATCAGTAACAATAGCTTTATTTCCTAACAGGTAATGTTTCTAAGGCTTCAGAATCTCCGTCAGAAAACAAGCTTTAGAACTGGATCACTTGGCCCTTGCGCTTCTTGTCTTCTCCCAGTTCAAAATGCTTGCATCTCTTAATGGCCAGCATCCTCTTGGATCTGCAGTTGGGCTCCACACACTCCAGCCTCAGCACGCTCTTCTTTGTGGTTTTGGCCTTCTTCCGGAAAATCTGCTTTGTCTGCCCGCCATAACCACTCTGCTTCCGATCTTAGCGCCGCTTTCCTTGGGCATACTGGGAATTCTTGCCCTTCTTATACTGGGTCACCCTGTGAGGCTGATGCTTGCCACATTTCTTGCAGAAAGTCCTTCGGGTTTTCGGCACGTTGACCATCTTTGCAGTAGAGGTTTCGAGAGACGGAGCGACCGAGTCCGCCGCCTCAACCACACGAGCCTAACAGGAAAGGGATTTCTTATCTACCCTCTGTCATGTGGCTCACAGCTCATTACCTCATTTTCTATACATCCTGCTTCTCTGTGTCTGCTGGTATCTCCCCTGACTGCCCTTCTTCATCTAAGCATCCTTAGTTGTGGTTGTCCCGCCTACACTTCCTGCCTGACTAATGGCCAGTCAGCGTTTTATTAAACCAATTCAGGTGACAAATCTTTACAGTGTACAAAAGGATTATTCCACAGCTTTATCCAGGTGTGGTGGTGGGACCAGAAATGAAAGTGGCAGGAATGGAGCAAAAGAGCCTCAGGAAAAGAGAAGATTAAAACCAACAGCTGACAAGCGGGACTTCATAAAAATAAAAGCTCTTCACGGCCGAAAAAACAATGAACCAAGTCAAGAGGAAGTCCACGGAATGGGAGAGAATCTGTCAGCTACACATCTGAGAGAGGATTATTTCCGGAATATATAAAGAACTCAAGACCAAGAAGACACCTGTGCTGCAGACACAGAGTCCAGAGGCCCTTGAGCTGGAACTGACCTGAATGCCTCCTCTGTGAGATCTAGGTTTAATTGTACAAAGGAGAGAAGATCCAGTCAACAAGAGAGAAACCATGCCTGGTACTGGAAGCCTGGCCAACTACCCAGGGCTGATGAAGTCATGGACTTGGAGGAGATCCTCTAATCATCATTTTATTAAACCAGCATAGACTTTCTAACTACACTCTAGTCATTGTTCTTGTACACACCACTAATCAAGGAAGCTGCAGGACAGAGACCACTACAGAAAACCAATCAAAATACAAAGATGTGGAACTGGGTCTCAACAAATCCATCTACAAAGCAGCTCCTGAACCTAATTCTTAGGGATCATTGCAGAAAAGGAAGCCAAAAGATTGTAAAAGCCGCAGGATCATCGAGTTTGCTGTGACATTGTCTCCTAGTCATGTTAGAAGCTACACCCATCGAGTCTCAGCAACATGACTGCTTAGACATAAGCTGAACAAGGAAAATAACCCCAGACATGCTGAAGAGGATGGGTAGTGGGGAGTTCATGGGTTCCCTACACAAAGAACTACAAGTGACTAAGTAGAGCTAAGGGCGGGAGAACCATTTGCTCAGGTTGCTTTTGCGTTAGCAACCAGATACAGCCTTCTGAACTTCTGGTGACTTCTAACAGGAAAGCACACAAGGATAATTGGACACACAGCTGTTTCATCTGCCATACAAGCATCTTGACCTTTTCAAAAGCCCCTTGAGCATTTCTATCACAATTCCATATAATACTCTTTATCAAGTTATACAGAGGATGACAGCTTGGACAAGTTGAGGTAGGAAAATCCACCAACATCTCCCAACCCCGAGTCACCTGTAGCTCCTTTACATTTACAGGCAGGCGCTGTTTCTTCGATTACACTGTCAGGTGTGTACACATCAGGCTGCTCAGCCTGTTTCATGCCTTGCTGTTCATAGCAGGAATCCCTCTTCTCACTGTTAGGAGTCTCACCAAGACCAAATTACACTACTGTAACATGTATACAGAGGGTCTAGGCCAGTCCCATGCTGGCTCCCTGGTTGTCAGTTCCATCTCTGTGAACCCCTATGAGTTCAGGTTAGTTGATTTGTGGGTTTTCTTGTGATGCCTTTGACACTACTAGGTCCTACCATCCTTCTTCCTCCTCTTCTGCAGGACTCCGTGAGCTCTGCCTAATGTTTGGCTGAGGGTCTCTGCTTCTGTTTTTAAATTCTTTATCTGATCTTGATTTAACTTTGGTAAGTAAAATCTATTAAGAAAAGATGTCTATTTCTTTTAGATTCTCCACTTTTGTGGAGTACAGGTTTATGAATTATGACCTATTGATTGTCTAGATTTCTTTAGTTTCTGTTATGTTCCCCTTTTTGTTTCTAATTTTGTTAATTTGGATATTCTCTCTCTTTTAGTCAGTTTGGATAAGGGTTTGTCTATCTTCTTGTTGTCTACTATTCTTGGGTGTATTTGTTTGTTTTTGTTTTAGAGCTTTCAGGTGTCTGGTAAGTCTCTGGTTTGATAATTCTTTAATTTCTTCATGTAGACATTTAGCGCTAGGAACTTTCCTCTTAGCACAGCTTTTATTATGTCCCATAAGTGTAAGTATTTTGCATTTGTTATTATTGGATTCTAAGAAGTCTTTTTCTTTTTTCTTTTTTTCCCCTTGACCCATTGGTGATTCAGTAGAGAGTTGTTCAGTTTCCATTCGTTTGTAGGCTTTCTGTTCTTGAAATCTAACTTTAATCCTTGGTGGTTTGATAGGATACAGAATATCATTTCTATTTTCTAGTATCTGTTGAGACTTTTTTGGTCAATTTTGGAAATGATTCTATGACATGCTGAGAAAAAAAGGTATTTTCTTTTATGTTTGGTGAAATGTTCTGTAGATATCTGTTAGGTCCATTTGAGTCCCAATGTCTGTTAGTTCCATTATCTTTCTGTCTGAATTACTTGTCTATTTGGTGAGAGTGGGGTTTTAAGGTCTACCACTTTTAATGTGTGGAGTTCAATGTGTCATTTAAGCTTTAGTAATGTTTCTTTTACAAATGTGGGTGCCCTTGCATTTGGGGCATAAATGTTCAAAATTAAGATGTCATTTTGATGAATATTAACATTAATGAGTATTTATATAGCTTCAATTAATTTTGGTTTGAAGTTTATTTTATTAGCTATTAGGATAGATACACCAGCTTGCTAGTTAGGTCTGTTTGCTTGAAAAATCTTTTTCCAACCCTTTGCTCTGTGGTAATGTCTATCTTTGATGTTGAGGTATGTATGCAGCTGAGGTTATATCTTGATTTCTTATCCATTCTTCTGTCCTGTGTCTTTTTATTGGTGAATTGAGTCTATTATTAAGGACCACTGATTGTTAATTTCAGTTATTATGTTATTGTTGGTTGTGTGTGTGTGTGTGTGTGTGTGTGTGTGTGTGTGTGTGTGTTCCTTTTTTGGGTCTTTCTGATGTGATATCTATTGTCTGGGTTTTTGTGGATGTAGTTAGCTTCCTTCAACTGGGGTTTTCCCTGTAGTACCTTCTGTAGGACTAGATTGTAGATACATATTGTTTAAATTTGACTTTGTCATGAAATCGTATTTTCTCCATGTATAGTGATTGGAAGTTTGCTAGGTATATTAGTCTGGCTGAATTCATCCTTATTTTTCTGCCTCCCCATGAGATAAAGCAGTGGATTATTTAGTTTGGATAATTCTGCAGACAGAGGTTTGAATGTGAAATGTCCCCCATAGGCTTCTGTATTTGAACCCTTGGTCCCAAGAGGATGGCATGGTTTTGGGAGGCTTAGGGGTAGGGCTACCTTACTGGAGGAAGCTCCTCACTGGAGTTTGGCTTCAAGAATTTAGAGATTTACCATACTTCTAGTTAGCTGTCTCTTAGCTCCCTGCTCCTGCTATCCTTATCTGCCACTAGCCACCTTGTCTTCCTGCCATGAATGGAGTCCTACCCTTAGCAATTGCAAGACAAACTAGAAGAGGAAATAATCACCCTAAATGTCCATGTACCAAATATAGGAGCACTCAATTATATGCTTTTTCCATAAGTTGCTTTAGCCATGGCATTATATCACAGCAACAGAAAAGTAACTTAGCATGACTTGTATGTGTGTGTGTGTTTGTTTTTTTATTATTTAAAAAATATTTTAACATATTCACCACTGTTTCTTCTCTCTCCTTTCGTCTCAGCTGTCCCTTAGCTTCCCCCATCCCATCCCTCCATCCATTCCTCAGTAAGGGTAAGGACTCCCAGGGTGAGTCAATGCAGTCTGGTATATCCAGTTGAGTTAAGACGAAGCCTTTCCTCAGTATCAAGGCTGAACAAGGCATTCCTCTGTAGGGTATGGTCTCCATGAAGCCATTCCTGGTACTAGGAATAAATTCTGGTCCCATTGCCAGAGACCCCACAAACTGCCCACACCATTCAGCTGTCATCTACATTATTCAGAGGCCTTAGTTCAGTACCTGGGGAACCATGTAGATTCCCCGGCTGTCATTTCAGAGACAGTGAGCTCTCAATAGCTGGGTCAGCTGTCTCTATGGGTTTCCTCGTCATGATCTTGATCCTTTTGTTCATATAATCTCTCCTCCCTCCCTTCAGCTGGACTCAACTCCGTGCTTAGTTATGGATCTCTGCATCTGCTTCCATCAATTGCTGGATGAAGGTTCTATAATGACAATTAGCGTGGTCATCCATTTGATTATAGGAAAGGCCAGTTCCAGTTTAGGCACCCTCGCCACTATTGTTTGGAGTCTTAGCCAGGGTCATCTTGGTGAGTTCTTGGGAATTTCACTAGCACCAAGTTTCTCTTTAGCCCCACAATGGCCTTCTCTATCAAGATATTTATTTCATTGTTCTCCCTCTCTGTTGCTGGCCTGACTCAACCATCCCATTCCCTCATGTCCTCTTCCCATCTCTCCTTGTCCCCTCCCTGCTCAGGAAATCTTTTCTATTTCCCATTCCCAGGGGGTTCCATGGATGCCTCTCCTTAGTTTTTCCTTATTACCTAGCTGTTCAGGGGTTGTGGACTGTAGCACAGGGCTTTCTGATGTAGGTCCTTCTGCCATCAACTCCTCTCTCAATAATTCCTTTGTTGTGTCTTCTGTCCATTTCCATTTGTCTCAAGAGATTTAAACATATCCTTTGTGATTTATTTTTGGCTCATTTGTCTGGAGTTCTGACTCATTGGTGGTCTATGCTTCATCCTCTTAAATCCCTGGATTCTGTCTTCAGTATCAAGAAAGGGAAAGGGTAAAATTGTTTTGCTCAATTCCCATGTATTTGCTGTTTCAATTTTTTCTTATTATCATTTTTGTTTTTATCATATTATGGCCAGAAACGTTTCTGAGTAAGGTATTAAGATGAAAAGTTTGTCGACTTATTATGGGCTATACCCTAAAAATACACTAGTTAGAAGAATGTGTGTTCCCTAGCTATTGGATGGAATGTTCTGTAGATGGTTCTTAGGCCTCTTTGGCCTGGGGAATGATGTAATGTTGCTGTTTCTTTGTTCATTTCCTGTTTGGATAATCTCTTCAATGCTGAGAGTGAGATGTTGTAGTCTTTTACTAGTGGTATATATTACTATCTTTTCTCTTAAGTCTATTAATATTTGCTTTATATATTTGAATTCTCCTGTAATTGGCAGTAGATATTTGGAATTATTTCCTCCTTTTATCATTACTTAATAACTTACTTAGTCTCCTTATACTGATTTTGATTTAATGTCTGTCTTCTATGGTTTCTCTTGTTTACTTTTGGATTCTGTTTTCATGGATTATCTCAATTTAGCGTTTAATTTTTATGTGCCCTTGGAGGTGAAATGAGTCTATCAGATACATATTGATGGGTCTTATTATGGTTTGAATATGAAATGTTCCTTGTATGTGCCTACATAAAATGCTTGGTACTAGATAGTGGCACTGTTTGGGGAGGTGGCAGGAACTTTGAATGGTGTAGCTAGTAGAGTAGTTACAGACGTGAGGTCTCTGTTTTCTCCTTTCTTTCTGCTGTATTCACCATGAGATAAAAAAACCTTTTATCACATGCTCCTGTTGCTATGATTCTCCGTCTTAATGCATATGGCCAACTTATCATGGATGAAACCATTGGAATCATAAGCAAAATAAATCTTACCTCCCTTAAATTAATTATGCCAGGTTGTTTTTTTTCATAGCTTATTCAACAGATAATAAACACAATCCTTAAAAATATATTCAGTCACTTTGTTTTTTAATTGGAGAAATTTATTCCATTTGCATTTAAGTCAGTTAGCAGGTAGATAATATCTTCCTATAATCATATGGCTTATTGTTTTCTGGTTTCATTATAGTTTTTTTTTTTCCTTTCTCCATGTCATGAAGTCTCATTTGCTCTAGCACAGTGTTTAATGTTAATATTTACTCTAATGGTATGTTTTGACTATTTGCTTATTATTTTGGTTTATTTGTTACTTGTGTTTACCATGAGGTGTATAATACAGATCTTTTAGTTATAACAAGCTATTTGGGAATGACAGCAATGTTACATGATCACAATATAAGAAAAAGTATAAAATAATATACACTGTGGTGATTTGAAAGAAACAGGCCCCCAAAGGGAATGGCACTGATGGGAGGTGTGGCCTTGATAGAGTAGGTGTGGTATTGCTGGAGGAAGTGTATTACTGTGAAGGTGAGCTTTGGGGTCTCATCTTAACTCAAACCATGATTCTTACTTTGTTTAGCCATGTGGCTCAGTACCTTTTCTCAGAGCAGCATTTCAACTTCTTTTCTCTGCTGGAGTCTTTTCATCTCCTCTTGTATGTCTCTGGCATCTCTGCTCTGCTCTCTCTATTCCCAGAGTTTTCTTAGTCTAGTAGCCCCGCCCACACTTCCTGTCTGCCTTCAGCCAATCAGTGTTTTTTATTAAACCAGTAGGTGGGACAATTATTTATAATGTAACAACACAATTCTGTTACAACCTTTCATGTACTTTGATTAGATCGACCTCTCATTACCATCACTAACCCTTTTTCCTATTCCCTGATTCTCATCTCTTATGACTACAGGTACCCTTTCCACTTCCTGACCTTTCTTGTTCTCTGTATGTCGCATATGAGCGAAAACATGGGATCCTTGTATAACTGACTCTTCTTTCATTCAGCATGGTGATTTCTACTTCCATCTATTTTCCTGTAAATGACGTAGTTTCATTCTTCTTTATGGCAGAATATTGCACTGTGTATATACACTTCATTTTCCCTGTCTGACCATCTGTTGCTGAGCACTAGAGCTTAGTCCATGACTTTGCTATTAAGAATAGTGTATGATAAATGTGGATATGCAAAAATCTTTACCATATGTTTGGATTCCTTCTGATGGTCTTATGGTCATTAAGTTTATAAAGAACTTCCTTACTGATTTCCATAGTGGATGTGGTGGTTTATACTTTCATTAGCACTATACAAAAGTTACTTTTTTTCCTGCATGCTAGTCAACATTTTTTGTTTTGTTTTTCTGACTGGGATAAGATGGAATCTCAGTGTCATTTTGATTTGTATTTCTCTAATGTCTAAAAATGTTTAATATTACTTTGTTTATTATTAATTGGTCATTTTTACTTTAAATTTGAAAAGTATCTGTTGAAGTTGCTCACTTATTGGGCAACTTTAGATTATGTTTTAGCTGTTTAATTTTTTAGGTTTTGAAAATATATTTTGGTTGTTATTTCCTTGTCATATAAATTTTTGCTTCCATCCCATAGTTTGCATCTGCACTCTGTTAATTGTTTTCTTTGCTATGCAGAATTTGGTACAATTTCTCTTAGTCAATTCTTGCTGTTTCCTGAGCTTTTGGAGCCCTATTTAGAAAGACATTCTTTTTTTAAATTTTTCTTTAATATTCATTTTTATGTGAATTGGTGTTTAGCTTGCATGTATAACTGTGTAGGGGTGTCAGATCTTAGAATTACAGACAGTTGTGAGCTGCCATGTGGATGCCGGGAATCGAACTCAGGTTCTCCGGAAGAACAGTCAGTGCTCTTAACTGCTGAGCCATCTCTCCAGCCCTAGAAAGACATTCTTATGTATATATCTCAAAGTGTTTTTCTGTAGTAGTTTCAATGTTTTAGGACAAATTTTGAATGTTTGGCACCCCATGTTACATCTCTCTATCTCTCCCATCTCTGAACACATTAGAAATGACTAGTACTATTATAATTATTTTTAGTCTTTCTATGACTAAGGTGTGAACAGGTAATAATAACTTTGTAATAATAAAAAAATTGAATTTTAGCTGTTTCCCTTTCTCATTATTTTCATGCCTCCTGGCATTTTGTTCATTAACATTTTTTGTCTGATGGACTCTCTTAGCTTTTCTAGAAGGCAGGTCTGGTGAAGAGATAGTCTTTATCTTTCATTTGGGAAGGGCAGCTTGGCTGGGGTCAGCATTCTAGGTTGATCATTGCTTTCCTCGGTTGTAGGAAAATCTCCCATCACTCTCTGGGTCTGCATCATGCTGAGAAATCTTCAATTTTTCTATACTTTTGGTGCCTGGAGGGTTATCTCTGTGTCTTTGACCTCGCTAGATTATGCTTTCTGGGGTAGACTAGTTCACTACACTATCTTTGAATTTTGTGTTTTCCTTTGTTTGGTAATTTTTCCACCATTATCACTTTGAATAAGCATTCTTTGGCATCCAGAAGACTTTGAACCCCAATAATTCAGATTTTTTTGCCTTTTGCCTTTAATGTGATCCCAATAATTTCTTCATTCTTTTTCACCCTTTTCTTTATGTAACCTCACTCTTTTGCTTTGATATATTTACTACTGACTTTTATCAATGTGTTTGTTATTTTACTTAGTATATTTTCTCTACTATGTCTCTGTTAGAGTATTGAGGTTGAGGTTTTGTGTGTGTGTGTTTTCTTAAAACTTTTTTCTTTTTTGGCTTCCTTAACAGTTCTTATTAGTTTACCTCTTCAGTTGCTGTGGTGCAACACTCAGAGCAAGGAAACTTGTAGAAGGAAGAGTTAGTTTGGATCCCTGGTTCCAGAGCGAGTCCACCACAGCAGGAGATAACAGTGGTACGTAGAAGCCAAGCCAGCAAAAGCCGGAAAGCTGAGGGGGTATCTTCAAGTGTAAACAGGAAGCAGAGAGCAAACTCAAAGTAGGGCGGAGCTCTGTGTCAGCGAAGTCTTCCCTTCCCCTGGATGGTCACTTTGCAGCAAGCCTCACTTCCAAATCTACCCAAACAGTGCCTCCACCTGAGGACCACGTGTTCAAATACTGGAGCCTGTGGGGGACATTTCTCATTGAAACCGATGTGCAGCTGCTCTAAATCCTACATCTTACACATTATCCATATCGGTTATGACTGGTTTCTCCACCTCATTTTGACTCTTAGTCCTGGAACAAAATTTTAATTAACATAATTTTAGTACACAGAAATGGGATTCACTGACCTTTCCATATATGAAATCAGGCATTTTTTATCCATTTTTTCCTTCTATTGTCTCTATTCATCCCCCCCACCCTGACACACACACAACTTCTTTCCTAATTCCTAATAATCTCTCTTTAGTGGAAGTTCTTGATGTTGCTTGTGTGTGCAATGTCATATGTATTAAAGATTAAGTATTTGTTACAGTCTTGTGCTTATTTTTTTTTCCAGAAATTCCAAGCGGGCTGGTTATTTTCCCTGACAATAGCCCTCCCACAATTTCAGCACTAGCCCTCACCCTAAAATTGGATTTGCTGAGTCTGCTCTTGTGCATTATCACTATTAAAACACTAGAGGGCGACCCAAACTCAGATTTGTCCTAACCCCTCAATTGGTGTATTGTTTACAAAGACCTGTGAATAAATACATACACTTCACTGTGTCTCCCTGAGCTAAGGGTGACCCAGGTATGTCATGGGAGTCACTGTCTATAGTCAGGCTCTGCAGTGTACTAGCTGGATAAGGCAGAATCACTGTGAGACAAGCATTGCAATGCCATTATCTGAAGTTCAACTGTCAATACAGAATTAGTGTTGGACCAGTGTCCACATTGCTGTGAGATGCCTGTTGCTGAAGTAGACTTAGCATCCCAACCCAAGATGATACTTTCTATAATCAAAGTCCAGCAGATCCTTTTCTCTATGACACTGGAGCTGTCCCAGAGATTTTTGTCCACGTGGCCTAGGGAAGGTGGCTGTTAGGACCCACTGTTGGGCTTTACCTACCTGACATTGAGTTTCGTTAGCCTGCCTTACCCTTTGTGAGTGGAGTCTCTATGCTACATAGCCTATTGGAGTAGAGTGGGTGAGGGTAGTCCCTTCTCAACAAGACTAGTGCAAAGCTGGGACATAGCTTAGTATCAGAGATGCAAGGACTTGCATAGGGTCAAGGGTACACGCAGGCCCAAGCTCAGGATGACTGTGATGGGAATAGGAACATAAATCAGTCTGACCACTGTGTAGACTCTGACCAGTGATGTGAGCTTTTTTGGGGATGCTATATCACCCATGGTTAGGATAGGCTGATGAGGATATTCTGTAGGATCTTGAGGTTAATCACAAGTTATACTTGCATCCCACTTTTCATGAATTTGAATATAGTTGTTAGTGGGTGGAAGGTATGCTCTGTGTCACTCCAAAGCTGATGATGTTGCAGGCCCAAAGTTTGCTTTGCCAAGGCACGCATCTCTACCTGATTCTGTAGAGGGTGTGAAGACCCCTCTGAAAACTCTGGTCTGGGGTATGGGCCTGTTTTCTGCCTGCTGGTGAGATCTGGGGGTATGGGCCTGTGTTTCCTGCCTGCTGGTGAGATCTGGGGGTATGAGCCTATTTCCTGCCTGCTGGTGAGATCTGGGGGTATGAGCCTATTTCCTGCCTGCTGGTGAGATCTGGGGTATGGCCTGTTTCCTGCCTGCTGGTGAGATCTGGGGTATGGGCCTGTTTCCTGCCTGCTGGTGAGATTTGGGGTATGAGCCTGTTTTATGCATGGTGGTGAGATCATGGGGAACTTGGCACTGAGCTACAAAGCAAATTCTGTGATACCTTCGAGGACTCACTTCTGTGGAGGTAGAGTTCTGATATTAAATGATTTGCTATTTTTATATTTTAACCTACACACTATCCGTACAGCAAAACTCTGAGTTTTTACAAGTATGTAATATCATATATTTATTATTACAGTTCTATAGAATAGTTTCTTTGTCCTATGAATCCCGTATTTCACCTGTAAATTCCCTTTTTTCTCCTCCTCTTTAGCATCCTTCGCAGCTACCTTTTAAAAATCATATCTAGGGGCTGGAGAGATGGCTCAGTGGTTAAGAGCACTGACTGCACTTCCAGAGGACCGGGGTTCAATTCCCAGCACCCACATGGCAGCTCACAACTGTCTGTAGTTTCAGTTCCAGGCAAACACCAAAGCAAATAAATAAATAAAAAAGTTTTTTAAAAAAAGTATATCTCTTTAAAAAAAATCATATCTATAATTTTGCTTGTCACTGAATGTCAGGCAAGTAATTATACACTATGTAGCACTTCATGTAGTAAAACACATTTAAATTTCACCCATACATGTCTTTGTGGTACAGTAACTCGGTATAAAAATTGAATATTAACTTCTGGATTCCATAGCAGACTAGAAACTATCTCAGTATGGCCGGATAAAAGTGAAAAATAAGAAATTAGTCATATTAATAAAAAAATAGATTCACCCGAAGAGATGAAGAGAAAAAGATCCTCAGGGGTTATAAGGGTACTGAATGTTAGGATACTTGAAAACTACAGAGCAAAAGACGGGCGAGCAAAGAAATCATGCTAAACACGGTAATACCTTCAACGGCCTCCTGAAAGGGAGCCAGAAGCCATAGGCAAGTAGACATTCTCATTTCTGATAAAGTAGACTTGAACCCCAAACCACAGAAGATATGAAGAAGATAATGTTAATGTGCCGTTAAAGGAAGCTGATCTTCAAGAAGTAAAACAATTATGAAAATTTATGCAATGGGTGTTAGAGTTCTCAGTTTCATCAAATACACAAAACGAGCATGAGAGATCAGGTAGGCTCTGATACAACAGTGGTGAGAAAATTTAATACTCCATGATTACTTTTAGGTAAGTCATCCAAACCAAAGCTCAGCAAAGACAGCTTGGAGTGAAATTGCCCCTAGATCACTAGGCTTTACCGTTTCTATAGACTATCAAGCCCAACAGATAAGGAATGGAGATTCTTCGCAGTGGCACATAAAGCTGTGTCTAAAACTGATCTTACTAGGCTTCAAAAAAAGTCTGAACAATTTTTTTTTTAAAAAAAATTGAAATGAGTTTTTGCTCCTTATTAAGCCACAGTAGAATAAAACTTGAAATCAAGAGCAATAGAAACAATGGGACTTTGTAAAATAAAACCAAATAGCATACTTTGGAATACACAGAGGGACACTGAAGAAATCAAGGAGGAAATTTTAGAATTCCTAGAATCAATATTGCCACATATAAATAAGCACACTTATACATATGCACATGCATATAAAATTTCAGTTTAGGTTTTACATCTGAGGGAAAACATGCAATGCTTGGCTTTGAGTCTGACATATTTCACTTAACATAATGATTTCCAGTTCAATCCATTTTTCCAAACATGTCATTATTTCATTTTTCTTTACAGTCTTAGAGAGAGGATTTATTTCAGTGCTTAAATTATATATACAATGTAATATCAGGATTAAAATGTTATTGGCCACTACCATCAATCTTTGTTACCCTTCATAACTTGATGTTCAAATTTTGTTGATGAAGATCTCATAAAACTGGGTCAGGACATGGAGAAATCAATTTAGTGCAGATCTGGTGGCTTCATCCCTACCAACTAGCTTTCATAATTCTACAAGGTTCTATGCATGCAACTTGGCTGGGAAAAGCCATGGACAGTCTTACCCTGTGTAAACCCCATGAACTATAACTGACTGGTCTGGTAAGGTATACCCATTGACATAATAGTGGCATAGATGTTATGGTAGTAACCAACCACTTTCTGCTTAAAGCCCATTCCACAAGATGGAACTCATATCTAGTACTGTTAACTGATTCCCAAATTCATGTTTAGATGGGCCATATAACTCCCTTCTCTCATGATTTAGGGACACCCATGGGAAGGAGGGCATGACAAGACATGACAGAAACATTGCACACATGAATGTACACCAGTTTGACCACTGCACAAAAGCTGTAAACCATCAAGGCAGATAAAATGCTAGCATGGACAGGGGAGGGGCTCATAACATTCTGTCCTTATCTGATGATCTATTGCTAATTAGTGGCTTCTGGGGTCTAGAGAATTAGTTTTTTTCAGAGGTGAAATCCCTGAGAGACTATCAATGCTTCAGTAGACGGCTCTATATCCAAGCACATAGAGGCTTGTTTGGGTTTTTGTTGTTTTGTTTTTTGTTTTTCGTTGTTGTTTGGTCAACTTGACACAGGCTAGAGTCATTTGGGAGAAGAATCCTCAATGGAGGAAATACCCCTACCAAACTGGCTTGTGAGCAAGTCCGTAGTGCATTTTGTTGATTAATGATTTATATTGGTAGTCTCAGCCCACTGCAAGGTCCCTTACCTGGGCAAGTGGTCCTGATGGTGTAAGAAAGCAGGCTGAGCAAGCCAGTAAGTGACATTCCTCCATGGCTTCTGCTTCAGTTCCTGCCCTGACTTCCTTTGATGATGGATTGTGTTATGCAAGTATGAGATGAGATAAACCCTTCCCTCTCCAAGCTGCTGTTGGTCATGTTATTTATTTATTTTAAGGGCTTTTGTTTGTTTGTTTTTGAGAATATTTCTATGTAGTCCTGGATGTCCTGGAACTTACTATGTAGATCAGGCTGGCCTTAAACTCACAGAGATCTGCCTGCCTCTGCCTCCTGAGTCCTGGAATGAAAGACATTCATCACCATGTCTAGTTCCTGGTCATGTTTTATTGTATCAATAGAAACCCTTCGAAATGGACAGTAGTTTTCTTATCCCCAGGTTCTTATCTTTATAACCATAGATTAGTGTGCACCTCTCAGCTCCCATCAGAGACCTATATTTTTAGTTATAAGGAACTTAAGCTTTAAATTCTAAGCACAATTTCAGGATATTCATGAGTTTGCTATTCCAAAGGATAATTTTTACATCCAAATTGCACCTTTTGGGTACAAAAGATAGTTATGCATTTGGTTGTGTGTATATGTGTTTCTGTGTTTGTTTGTATGTATATGTATGTGTATGTGCATACACACAGTACATATGCACAAAAGAGGTTGACATTCACCCTCCATATTGGAGGCATTTTTTAAACTAAATCTGGAGTTCACCAATTTGGCTAGAACAGGTATCCTTTTGCCTATATTTTCCTAGTGCTGGCTGAGATTATAGGCATACAGTTCTATGACTGGCTGGGGTTCAGTCTAGGTTCTCACGCTTACACAGCAAGTCCTTTACCAACTGAACCAGCACCTCAGCTTCTACAAAGATTACTTTAAAGATGTTAACATTAGTTTTTGATTTGTTAAAGAGTATGGATAGAAAACTTGGCTTTTCCTTTGTCTTTTAAGTTCATTGTACATCTAGTCTTAAAATTAGTGAAGTACAAACAAAAATTGTAATTTTTCCTCTGATTCAAGTTAAATTAATTTCAGATGAACTGAAATATCCTTCTGAACAGTCAGTTCTGTTTACAGCCCAGTTAATTAAATTCTTCCAATCATCAAAATGGTCTTTATAATCTTAATACAACTGATTTTCTCTTCAGAACTTCAGGTGGTTCTAACAAACATAGCCTTCCAAAGGCTTGAAAAGTTCTAATAAATATAACAAACCTCAGGTGAAATTTTAGCGTTGTTGAAAGCTCAGATAAAGTCTCTGCTGTTTGTTAACATGCATCTAACAATTCATGTACGTGTTTGATTGCACATTGTGATGTGAAATTACAGCTCTAATCTTTCACATTTTCTTATCTTTCCTAAAGTTGAAAAGCCTATAATCATTTAAACACCACATACACAGATTGTTCCAACAATTTAAAACATTATTTTTAAATGAAATGCTAAAGTATCAATAGACTGAAATATCCTCATATCCCCATATGGACACAGGCTCTGAACATGTGGCCTGGCCTTAGGAAGGACCACCCCAGGATGTAACCAGCGTTCACGATGTGATACATGCATTCAGAGACAAGACCAACATCTGCTACTGAACACACAGAAGACCACCCAGGGTTAAGACTTGCATCTTGGGAGCCCGTGAAAACAATGTCCAGAAATGAGGCTGAAACTAGCACCCAAGCCAGGACTATGTTCAGACTCTGAGTTGGTCATGAAGCCCCTGCTTCTTTACTTTATCCTTCCAGCGTTGGGTGTTTAACATCATTTTAGTTAGGGGCCAGCTTTGTTCCTTCCCCATCACCCCATTTCTTGTTCCTGTTTCCCCCTCCCCTTCCTGCTGTTTGGATAGGCTTTCCCAAGGAGCGGAGGCTGGCTGGAGTCAGGTTATCTGTGCCTCCGCCTCCTGAGAGCTGTGACTATTTGAGGCTGTCTGGTTTTATTTCTCTGCTTTTTCTCTTTTCACTCTAGAGTAGTATCATTTCTTCCCCATGTCTCTATTGTTCCTGCCCGTGTTTTTTCCTCCTCTATTTCTTTTTCCATTATCTTAATAATTATTGCTAGTCTTACTTTTTTGTATATTTCCTTATTATTCATATCCTCAATAACTAATATCTTAGGGCACACAGAACTATTTGGCTTCTTTTACTTTATAAAGTTCCTGAAGTTGAAGGGGGTGATGGTTTTTGAGTGACTATCACTGTGTTTCCATAGCAGGGCCATCCCTTTGTTGTAACCTTTCCTCAGATAGCTCTCTGCTCTATGAGTAATCTTGAATTTCATAATGACAATTTCTTTTTTAAAGATTTATTTTTGTTTTTAGTCATGTGCCGTGTGCCTGTATGTATGTGGACATGAGTGCAGGTACCCTAGGAGGCCAGAGGTATCAGATTCCTCTGCAGCTGGAGATAGAGGCAGCTCTGAGCTACCTAGCATGGGCGCTTGAAATACATCACTCTATGCCTTCCTGACTTTTAGAGTTTCTGTTGAGAAATAAATTATCCAGACCCATTTGATTTGGTGCCTCTCTCAGCTTTCAACATAGCTTTTCTCCATATATTTGGTACTTTAGCTGTGATGTGACACAGGTTGGCTCTTTTCTGGTCTTGTGTGTTTTGTGTTCTAAATGTCTTGTTTACCTTTACCTGGATGGCCATCTCTTAGATTTAAGAAATTGTCTATTATGGGCTTTTTGAGGTTTTTTTTTTTTGGCTGTTGTTGTTTTGAGACAGGGTTTCTTTGGGAGCCTTGGCTGTCCTAGAACTCACTTTGTAGACCAGGCTGGCCTCAAACTCACAGAGATCTGCTTGCCTCTGTCTCCCAAGTACTGGGATGAAAGGCATGCACCACCACTACCCAGCATCTGTTATGATTTTATTGAATATTTTCTCTCTGGTTTTAGCATAAAATTCTCCCTTTTCTATACCCATGATTTATAGTTAATCTTTTCATAGTATCCCAGAGATCTCATATATTTTATTCATTATAATTTTGGGGCTGGAGAGATGGCTCAGCCATTAAAGGCTAGGCTCACAACCAAAAATATAATTTTTTACAAGAATATTGCTTTCTTGGTTGGCTAGCATCTTGTAGCTATCTGGTTAGGCATCCTATGATGACAATCATTCTCCCTTAAGGCTTTAATTATCTGAGTGTCTCTTCCTTTCCAGCTGTGAGCTTGGATCCTGACCTGACTTTCAGTGCATATCATTTTTGAAGGACTGTGTTCTGGACCCACCTATCAACAGAAGGGTGAGGAGAGCAGCCTGTCAGTTGCTTTGAATTTATTTTCAGTTTCTGGTGTTCTGGTATCCTCACTTTTATACTAGCTATGATTTCTATTGTTCTACTTCACATCTTACCTGTTGTTGACAGACAGCTTTGATGAGTTAGACTCTCAAAGTTACTTTACTGCTTTGCTGCATCGGTAGCCTTGTGATTTTTGCTTTTAAAAACCCAGCTTGCAAAGGGGCGAGCACTTCTTCCAGTCACTGCTACACCTGTGTGCTGACCAAAGTCTTTGTCACGACTCATAATTTTCAATAAACTTTGTTTTTGCATTTCAGAGAGTTCGAGTCTCTGGTGATCTCTTTAAGGGCCTTGAGACAGCACAAGAACATCATTCTAGAAAGATCTTTTCTATCCCTGTATTCACAGCTTAAAGGATGTTAATTTGTAATTACCAGCCTTTTTTTTTCTTCTAATTAGCTGTGTATTTTTAAAGCTGCCTCTGTAGGTAAAAGTTAACAATTTGCAAATATTTGATTGCATCTCTCTGTTTCATGATTTGTATAATTTCTTTTGATTTTACTGTGTGGTTTGAAATGACCACAATATTAATAAAAAAAGATTTTAAAAGAGACTGATCTAGATGAGTAGTTGTGGCACACTCCTTTAATCCCAGCACTTGGAAGGCAGGGGTTGGAGGCCAGCCTGGTCTACAATGTGAGCTCCAGGACAGCCTGGACTGTTACACAGAGAAACCCTGTCTTGAAAACCAAATAGAAAGACACACACACACACACACACACACACACACACACACACACACAGAGAGAGAGAGAGAGAGAGAGAGAGAGAGAGAGAGAGAGAGACTGATCTAATGTCTTATTCTCAATTTGGAATTTGACCCAAAATAAATATTCAAATTGGATCCACAATAAATATTCCTGATTTGCTTAGGGAGTCTGTTTTTATTTCCAGTTGTAAGAAATGACTATTAATTTTAAAAAATCCATCTAGTTTCCCTCAAGATACTCATATGTTTTAACTTATTTCTGTGTTAAAGTATATTGATCTAGGAAGGCTGAACACTGCTTTATTCCTGAAACAAGCCTTATTTGGTCATGGACTATTATTCTTTTAATACACTGCTGGATTCTATGGCTATTATTTTAGCTGGAATTATAGATTAAAATAACAAGTGGTACTAATTTTTAGTTTTTCTTTTACTGCATTTTGAACTTATCTTCAGTTTGCATTTGAGAGTTATTCAAGCTTTATATAATTAACTAGGAAGCCATCTTTTGCTGTTCTTTGAGAAGACTCATTAAATACCATAGGAATCATCTATCCATTTATGTAGAAGAACTCATCGGTGATACAAAAGATCCTTGTTTCTAAATTGTCTCCCAAGTATCAGGATTCCAGAAGCGACATTCTGCATTTACAGTTATTTGCTTGTACAGTTATTTGCTTGTACTTATTTGCTTGTCCATCCAGGATCCTCATTATAGTGCCCCTCATCACTTCCCTTCTGTGTCTGGTCCTGGAGCTATCTGCTTTGCCAATGCTCCAGGCTAAGGAGGAAATACTGCAGCTTCACATGCCTTTGTTTGGTGTGCATACCTTTCCTTCACACACCAACGGTGCTTTCCTGGAAATCAATTCTGAATCACTTCTAAAATCATTGAGGATTTTATCTGGCACTTATGACTAACATAAAATTCTAAATAAAGCATCTAGCATTATTATTTTTTCTTAAAAAAGATGTTTGTTTGTTTGTTTGTTTTACAGTGTTCTGTCTGCTCACCAGAAGAGGGCACCAGATCTCATTCTAGATGGTTTGTGAGCCACCATGTCATGGATTGCTAGGAATTGAACTCAGGACCTCTGGAAGAATATCCAGTGCTCTTACCCTCTGGGCTATCTCTCTAGCATTATTCTTTTGAGACTTATTTGTCTTTTATTATCTCTCTCTATTTTAGTACTTTCTAGATTTTTAGAGGGTCTTTATCAGCCGCTGAGTCTTAAAACTTTAAGACCCTGGGTCTTTTCTCTCTTAACAATGCATTCCTGCACTCCTTTAATCTCAGCCCTTGGGAGGAAGATGCAGACAGATCTTTGAGTTTGAGGGCACAGAGTGAGTTCCAGGACAATCAAAGGTACACAGAAAAACCCTGTCTCAAAAAACAAAACAAAACAAACAAACAAACAAAAAAGTATTCCCATCTCTCCTTCCTTGCTTTATATTTAAAGAATTACATTTATTTATTTATTTTGTGATGTTGCAGACATGTGTATGTGGGAGTAGTTTCTCTCTTAACACCATGTAGGTCCTGATGATTGGACTTGGTTCTTCCCGACTTGAGTGTGACTGTCTTTGCCCATTGAACCATCTTGCTGACCTACATATATATATATATATATATATATATATATATATATATATATATATTGTTTACATGTATTTTAATTACACTGTTATGTAGAGTACAGTGATAATCTGGACGGTGATGAGCCACATAGACAATGGAAGCAGTTTGAGATGGTACCGTCTAATGGTATCATGCCATCTTTGTGGATGAACACTCTGATATAAGCTTGATTGGAAGCCCCCAGACGCACATATCTCAGAATGTACCCTTGTCAGCAAATGATGAATGGCTGAACATAAAGTTGTTCTGTTCCCACTTCCATATTTCATGAGAATTCATTCTAATCACTAGTCTTAATAACTAATTTATATTACTTAACAGCCTGCTCTTTAATGGGCTCTATTCCAGACACAAATACATAGTTTTCCAATTTCTCTTATGCTTCTTTTTCTTCCATATGAATTTTTGGCTTGGTTTGATAATATGCTTTTGATTTCTTTATAATAAATTTTTCATCCACATTTCTAAACCTCATTTCACCACCCTTTCATCTCTCACCCCTTTGCCTTTGGGTTCACATTCACTTGAGAGTACTAAGAATTTTAAGAAATCATTTTCTGAACATTACATAATCTCACAAGTGTATTCTGTCCTCAGGTCTCTGGATTGACTTCTTCCCGCTGCCTTTTCTCAGTCTTCATTCTTGGCTCTGGAATCTATATGGAGGAATTATGTTGGCCCCACAATTTACAGAAAGTTTCATGCTCTCTTTTCTGGTCTATTGCTGATGGCTCAGTGAGGCATTTCTCCCTTAGCAGCTCTGTCTTCAAGCTTTTTACAGGAACTGCCTAGCTTGCTTCTGG
The DNA here is from genome assembly GCA_004025045.1 of Sigmodon hispidus. Taxonomy (NCBI): domain Eukaryota; kingdom Metazoa; phylum Chordata; class Mammalia; order Rodentia; family Cricetidae; genus Sigmodon; species Sigmodon hispidus. Next base: position 53,810 of record PVIH01010874.1, read on the forward strand.
GAACTGACTGTGTTTTCTGCTTCCACAGAGCACAGTTTATGCCATAGGATCTCACTTCCAGCCTACTTTGGACTACTCACTTTTTCATTGGAATTTGCTAACTGGCAAGATAAGCAAGCATCGGACATCTATTTCTTTGAAGAGGGCCTGTTTTGTTTCTTTTAAAGACAATACTATTTCTTGGTTTTTAGAGTACAGTTTTTTTGTTTTTTGTTGTTTTAAATATTTATTTGTTTGTTTGTTTATTTATTTATTATGTATACAGAAGAGGGTATCAGATGTCATCAAAGATGTTTGTGAGCCACCATGTGGTTGCTGGGAATTGAACTCAGGACCTCTGGAAGAACAGTCAGTGCTCTTAACCTCTGAGCCATCTCTCCAGGCCCCAGTTTTTTTTTTAAATCTATATTTGATAGCTTAAAAGGCTAAAATATGCTTAAACTAGGGTCTTTGCTTTGAATATGATCTATTTCCTTCTGGTTGGGAAAAGCCATAAGATGAAACTGAGGACCTGCTGTGGCCAGATTTCCTATGTATACATGAGAGAAGAGGAAGAAGCTGAAACAAAGAAAAACAAGAAGAAAGCAAAGCAGATGAACTGGAGAGAGTGAGGAGGAACCAGCAAGACGGGGAGGGGAAAGGTGAACACTAGAGACTGGGCTGCAATTGGAAGGATATCTGTTAGAAACTCTTGGGGTGAGAAACTTCTCTGTGCATGTAAATGCTGATGTGTACAGATGAACATGTATCCAAGTTTCTTTTTTAGTTTCTGTGATGAAATATTCTGACTCCTCCTCCCCCAGAAAAGGCAGGACAAAAGATATATTTTGGCCACAGTTCAAGGTATAGTCATTATGGCAGAGAATCCATGACAGCAGGAGCCTGAAGCAGTAACTGGTCAGATACTGTCCATAGTCAGAAAAGAGCATAGAATACATGCATCTTACTGCTCTCTGTCTCTATCTCCTCTCTATTACTGTTCAGGATCTCCGTCTAGGGAATAGTACTACACAGAATGGACAGGGCTTTGGATCTCAATGAAGGCAATGAAGTTAATTCCTCTGAGCCATGTTCAGAGGCAGTCTCAACAGGTGATCATAAATTTTTACTAAGATGACAGTTAACACTAATTATCAAAGGATATATGCCATCCTGGGGGAAATAGCCAAATCCAGACAGAATTGAGGAAACAGAAGATGAACCTAGACCATGTTAGGGTAGAAGGTAACACAATGCTCAAAGAATTAGGGGACACAGCAAAAGGACATAGGGACAACTGGAAGGGATTCCCACTGGCCAAACTGAGGACAACATGAGCATTAAGATGAAGAATGAATATTGGGAAAGAAACTATAAAACAGAATAAAAATCCCAAGTCAATTAATTACAGTAAGTAAACAACTGAGCAAAACCTCATACTTGATAGAAGAGAGAGCAAGGTCAACCAGAACATTGTTGGCAACAGTAACATCATAAAACAGTGCTGTTCACTTGGTTTTGTGGCGTTATGGATCAACCAAGGTTTTTCACATGCTAGGTAAGCATTCTACCAAAACCCTCAGAGATTTTAACCATAAAGTCCCCTGCACTGAGATGATCATGTGACTTCTGTACTTAATTTTCTTAATTTGTTGCGTTCTATTTATTGTTGCATGTGTGGAATCATTACTGGAACGAGACTAGCTTGCTCATGATAGATACTCTTTATAATGTACTATTAAATTTGATATGCAGTTATTTTATTGAGAATTGTTGTGTCTATTGTTTTCTTCCTTGGCGTTGCCGTGACCTTATCTGGGGTAACACTGGTGTCATGTAATAAATCTAATATGCTTCCTTCTCTTTATATTTTATGGACTATGTCAAGAGGAGCACTGTTAGCTTTTTTTCAAAGGGCTGGTAGACTTTTGCAGTAAGTCTGCCCACTTATGGAATTTGTTTTGTTTGGTTTAGGGGACTGTTTCAGTCTTGTCACTCTTTATAGATCTGCTTAAGTTGTTTATATTCTTGATTTAACTTTGTAGGGTCATATTTGTCTCTGATTTTTTTCTGCCTTGTAGAATATGCTTAAGCTACATCTTAATGATGTCTGGATTTGACTAGTGTACGCTGTGATATGCAGTCTTTCATCTCTAAGTTTATTTATTTAGATAGTCTCTCCCTTTTTGTGGTTAGTCTGGCTAAACACTTATCAATCTTGTCTTTTCTAAGAGCCAACTCTTGGTTTTACTGATTCTTTGTGTTGTTCTTAGTCTCTCCATGTCATTATTTCTGCCTTACTCCTTACGATTTCTTTCCATCTACTGCTTTTGGGGCTGACTTTCTGTTGTTCTTTAAAGACCTTGATTGGATGGTGAGGTTATTCCCTTACCTTCTTTCTCTGTTGTATGCATGTGTAATATATCCATGTGGGTGTACACCCGAGTGAGGTGTGATGTCAACACCAGCTCTTTTTTTTTCTGTTGCTCTCCATCTTATTTCTTTCTGAGACTGGTTATCAATGATTTTATTGTGTTGGCTAGACTGGATGGCCATCAAACTGAGAAGGCTCTGCCTGCCTCTACCTACTTATCACTGGGCTTACAGATGAGTGCTTCTGTATTCAGGTTTTATGTGGATGCTGGGGCATCTGAACTCAGGTCCTCATGCTTGCAAAGTAAACACTTTATTCACTAACCCATATTCCCATGGCTTTTTCATTTTTAAAAAAATAATTATTCATGGGGGCTGGAGAGATGGCTCAGAGGTTAAGAGCACTGACTGCTCTTCCACAGGACCTGAGTTCAATTCCAGCAACCACATGGTGGCTCACAACTATCTGTAATGAGATCTGGCATTCTTTTCTGGTCTGCAAGAAGAACACTGTATACATAATAAATAAAAAATTAATCATTCACAGCTATAAGCTTAACTCTTATAACTACCTTTGCTGTATCCCTGAGATTCTGATATATTATGCTTCCATTTTCATTTTGTTGTAGAAACTTTTCACACCAGTTTCTTCATAGTCACTCAATATTTTATTTGTTTCTTCTTGTACTGATTATTACTTTTGCTCCACTGTATTCGATGATATACAAGAAAGTATTTTGATTCTTTTGTGTTTGTTAAGACTTGCTTTATGATCTAAAGTAAACATCGGTTTTAGAGAAAGTTCACTATGATGATGAGAAAAATGTATATTCTACAGTTTTAGAAGTGTGCTCTACAGATACCTGTCAAGTTGATTGGATCTGTGGTATTTAATTCTAAAATTTCTTTGTGGAGGTTTAGTCTATATGATCTGTATATTTATGAGATTGGAGTAATGTAGTTTCTATATTGTATCAGAGCCTCTCAGTCTGTTATTTCCCCAGTTCCAGAATGTATAACTGAAATGGCTATATTAGAAATAGGTAGATTTCCCACATTGGTTGCCTGACCTGTCGGGGGAGGGCCATTATGGTTAGAAAGGCCAAATGGAAGCTACTGAAGTTTAAGGATTAGAGATGTTAGTGTCATGGTCAAGGACTTAAAAGATCAGAGATGATGTTTCCCACCACATTTCCATCTAGCTCCCTATTTAGCCTATATAGAAGATGGATAGGTGAACACTTGTTGACTACAAACTTAGTGACTTCAATTGTAGTTGCTATGCTAGATGTATTTCCCTATGCAGACTAGCGCATCTGTCTCCCATTACCTTGTATTAGCTACTGATTTTGCAAGTGCTTTTTCTCCTCCAAATCTACCCATAAGAAGCACCAAAACAAAATTTCTTTTAGTTTGCAAGGCCAGAAGAACATCCTTACAATTCTGCCCAAAGGGTAAATAAATTTTCCAGCTCTGTGTTATAATTTAGTTCAGAGAGCTCTTGATCACCTTTCTTTTATACAGTATCATACTGGTCCATTACATTGATCATTTGGCCAAGTGAGCAGCAGGTAGCAAGTACTCTGGACTTGTTGGTAAAAGCAAATATGCATTACAGGATGGGAAGTAACCTTAACTGAAGTTCAAGGGCCTTCTAGCTCGAGGAAATGTCTGGGAATTCAGGAGTGTGGAGTATGCAGACATACTCCTCTCAAGGCAAGAGATAAGTCATTGTTCCTGGCCTGTCCAACCATAAGAAAACATTTAGTCGGAGTAGTTTGTTTATAGTTTCAGAGGTTCGGTCCATTATCATCATGGCAGGGAGCATGGCAGCGTGCAGGCAGATGTGGTGCTGGAGAAGGAGCTGAGAGTCCTGTATCTTACAGGCAACAGGAAATAGACTGTGACACTGGGTGGTAACCTCATACATGAGACCTCAAGGCCACCATGACACACTTCTTCCAACAAGGGCCATATGTACTCCAACAAAGCCATGTCTCCTAATAGTGCCACTCCCTATGAGGCTATGGGGGCTGATTACATTCAAACTATCACAGTGAGGGAGCCTACAAGGGTAGAGAGTGGTCATAGAAGGACTAGGAAATGAGTGCGCTTGAATGCATGATGTGAAATTCCCAAGTAATTATAAAAGTATTATGTTAATATAAAAATAAATGAGGAGTGTGAATAATATTTTTTATGATGACTGCATTTAAGATTTCAAGTAAAAGCACTAGAAAGTCTATATTTATGCCGCCATTAGTGTGAGAGCTTTCTTGATGACGTTATTGATGACATTAATGAATATTAATTTTGGGTAAGGAAATCTGTCAACATTTAGAAAATCTTCAGAAATCACTCCAGTATTTTGTAGGAGTCCAGTGTTTTACTTTAGAATTTATGCTTGCTAGAAATCCATTCAATGTGAAAAATAGGTCAATATAGTTTAATGGGCTGTAATTGATATGGTTTCAGATTTCACATTACAGCTTTCCTTCAAGACACTATGACTTGTCGAGTGTGGGTGTAAAATAAAGAATAATGCTCAAAAATCACATGAAAGCTATTAAATTATTTTTTCCTTCCTTACCTACAGATCTCCATGAGGTCTTTTTTTTTTTTTATTTCAACTCAAACCACATATTACAACAGACTGCCAAAGCATTTATGACAACCTACAAAGAGCCTGTATTAAGCCGCATGTTAAGTAGATTTGTAAACATATAAAATAGGATACTTTCCCAACTTCCAAAACTTTTTTAAAATTATAACATATAATTATCTTTTGTAACATTATTATTGATGGTGAGATATAGTAAAAAGATTCATTATTATTTTAAAAAATAAAAACAAATCTCCAGGTAAAAGAATAGACATAGAAAAATATCACAACTGCTCTCTTATTGGATCTAAGCCCACTCTAAGAGATGGAATCTATCCTTGACACTACTTGGGTGGCCAAGAACCTGAGACTACATAGGCCAGGGACATAGTGAAAAACCAAATGCTACCTACTGTTCTGCTACAGGAATGTAGCAATAAAATGACTCTTAATGACATTCTACTTTACTCATAGATTCATGCCTTGGTCAGCAATCATCACAGAAGCTTCCTTCTGCAGCAAATGGAAACAGATACATAGAACCACAGCCAGACAATGTGCAATGAGAGAGAGACCTTGGAATACTCAGCCCCAAAAGAAATGTCTCTGTTGAATTCCCCTCCTTAGGGATCAGGGAATACTTTAGAAGAGGAGGCAAAAAGAATCTAAGAACCAGCCTGGTGGTGGCGGTGCACACATTTAATCCTAGCACTTGATGGGAGGCAGAGGCAAGCAGACATCTCTGTGAGTTATAGGCTAGCCTGGCCTACTGAGTGAGTTCCTGGATGGTCTCCAAAGCTATACAGAGATACCATGTCTTAAAAAACAACAAAAAGAGTGTAAGAACCAGAGATGGAGGACACCAAGGATTTAAGACATTTTAAACACAAGAGGACCAAAGCACATATGAACTCACAGAGACTGTGGCAGTACGCCCAGGGTCTGCACTGGTCTGCTGTTGGGTCCTAGAGATAAAAGAAAAAGTGAGATGCCTCCATCCTTAACCCAGAAGCTATCTCTCCAAAATTTGATTTTCCCGAAGGGAGTATCACTTAGAAAATAAACTACGCTTTAGGGCAGGCCCAGCAGTAGACAACCAACAAAAAATGAGTCAATGATATCTTTGGAGGTTCTTTGTCTCATAATGTTAAGTCAGGCATTTTTTTTTTTAATTCTTGCAGGTTCTTTGTGTATATATCATGGCTTCCTGTTTTATGGTTTTATGGGATGCCAATATGTGTGTTTCTGTGTCTACGACCATTTCTCATGTCTTTTCTTTAGTTCTTTTGTGTTGTTTGGTTATTTTATCGTATTCTGACTTATTTATTTTATTTCATCTTATTGTATTATATTTTAATCTAATATTATTCTTCAGATGATGTGTTTTCTAGGGAGACTGTGACAAAAAAGATGTGAATCAGGATATATGGGAGGTAAGAAGGAGCTGGGATGAATAGGGGAGGGGATCTATAACCAGAGTATATTGGTAAATCAAACCTATCTTCAATTAAAAAATAAGAAGAAAAAATTTAAAAATATAACAGATTTTGGAGGAATTCATATTTATGACTAAGGAAACAAAAGAGGTTAATCAACCTTCTAAGGAGTTATTTTGAAGGGGGACTCTGGGAACTCTAAAAACATATTCTGCCATGGGGATGCCTTTTAAGGAAATCAGTTTAGTAGTTCTCCATTTTGTCCTTTTTGCTTCAATGAAGGTCATCATTGAAAATGCCCTTTCTGTTCTACTGGACTCCCTGTGGGTGTATCCTTTGCCATCAGCATAAGGTTGTCTTGTACAATGTTGGCATATCATATTTTACTGTAACACTGCCTGGCTCCAATATAAACTGGGAGACTGAGAGACAAGACTCCTAGATGGCATCTCAACTATAACAGCATTCTCCAGTTCAACTTTTTCTGTAAATGACAAAGAATATAGACTGAAATTCCTTGTATATGGATGTTCGTGGTCTGTACCAGGACCCTTTAAATCTCAAAAAGAAAAGGCACTCCAACTCTAATCTTTATGAATGTTTTTGACATCTCAATATGGGGCCTCAGGAACAGTCTAATTTCACTGGATTGGTAACACTAAGATTGGTAACAGGTACCATCATAAACCACTTTATACCAAAGCATCTAGTGTTGCATCTTTGGGTAGATATCTATGAGTACTTTCTGGGGATCAGACCCTCTCTTAGTTTGGTCAAAGATCCATGGGTTTAATTTGAACTGGTCATTAAAATTTTATTTGTTTGGATATCCCTTTGGTTCTAGGACATTATGTTTATTTTTCTTTCTTTTTAGAATGTTTGGGTTGTTAATTTGCTAGTATTTGGCTGTTCCTTGTCTACTCTTCCAATAGCTAATTCGAGGAAGGAAACAGTGTTTTAAAAAAACAACCTATTTCATTGTCCAGCTGGTGTTATGGTTAATAATAATTGTGTTAACCCAACTTTCAAATACTGAAAATATTGAAAAGAAAATCTAACTAAAGATAACTAGGTTTTATGCTTCCATAAATGATGGACATCCATAAATGTGTTTCTGCATACTAAACAGAATACAAGGTAATAAAGTAAAAGATTGTATAATTGTTTTTATGTGGGACAAAACTCAACCCATCCCTGAATTCCAAAAACATGACTAACAAAATATGTGGCCACTTTATAAAATTACTAGGTTTTTTCCTTTTTGGCATGCCAATTTAAAATGTGAGTGTATGTGCATGCATAAATGTAAACATTTGGGGGTGATCTGTGGATTGCTAATGACTCCTATTAAAAAACAGGTTTTTGAAGAACCTCATCTTCATCAAATCTTGATAAAACACATCTGTAAGAATCTGAAACAAAGGGAAAATTGTTATTAAACCTATTTCAATGCAGGCAAAGACACCCTAACATTTAGAGATGATTCTAATGTTTTTTTAATTACATCATAATTATAATTTCTCCTTTACAATATATTTTGAGTAGTTTTTCCTCTCTGTGTTTTTAGTGCTAAAGAAAAAGGAAGTGCTTTCAGATGAGTGTTGTAAAATGATGTCCTCCAAGAATAATATTTATTGTCTCCATCAGAACAGCTGTGACTGTTGGCAAGAGACCCAAGAGACCAAGAGATCAGGCCTGTTGAGAGCTGATATTCCCTCATAGAAGGAGATTGTTACAAAGGGTCAGTGTGTCCTCACCTTAGGATCTTGCCTGTCCCCATCATTTATATGTAATTATTCTCTAATTTCTCACTGGGAGATGCTAGAGCACATAACAGATAGACAGTTAATGGATGTAGAAACTCTGTCTATTAAGCTATGGAGACATCATCGTTCTCAATGAGGTGACATTTTTTTCTGATGGTACAGCTGCTTTGGTGTAATCCATGCTCCTAAAACAAAATAAACTCACAGATTTCCCCAAGTTTAACTTTATCTATCTACTATTCTTGATTCTTTCAATAGAGCTTTTAAAAGACTTTCACTAAGACAAGAGACAGAAATTAGAGAAACACAAATAAGAAAAGAGAAAAAATATCAGACTGTCACTATTTGCAGATGACATGATATTATACATAAGAGAATTTTTGGGAAAAGCATCCAGAAAACTTCTAGATACTATCCACAATTTTATTAAAGTACTAAGACACAGAATAGACTTAGAAAAAGTGTTAGCTTTCCTATACACTAACAAGCATAATGGGAAAGACAAGAAACACATTCCCATTTACAAATAGCACAAAAGAAAGTAAAATATCTAGGAATAAATCTAACCAAGGATGTGAAAGACATCTAAAATGAAAAATGTAAATCTCTGAAATAAATTTAGGAAGAATGGAACAATATACAATGTGCATGGATTGACAGAATTGATGTGAAAATGACCATTCTACAAGAAGTTATTTACAGATCCAGTGCAATCCTAATCAAAACCTCCCCATCTCATTCTTCACAGAAATGGGAGAAGGGATTTGCCAAAATTCATTTGTAACCACAAAAGACTCTGAGTATCCAAAGTAATTCTAAGCAAAAATAACAATGCAAGAACAATTATCATTCCATATTTCAAAATATATTTTTATATAGAAAAGTATAGCTTAAAAAATGGGGGGCTAGAGAAATGGCTCAGTGGTTAAGAACACTGATTGTTCGTCCAGAGGACCTGAGTTTGATTCCCAGCAACCACATGGCAGCTAACAACTGTCTGTAATTCCAAGATCTGACACCTTTACACAGTTATACATGCAGGCAAAACATCAATTCACATAAAATAAAAATATATTTTTTTAAAAAGACAAAAACAAAAAGTGATACTGACACAAAAACAGTCATGTCAACTAATGGAACAAAATCAAAGGCCCAAACAAGTACATATAACTATAGCCACTTAATATTTGAAGAAAAAAATTGAATATTCATAAGCTAAAGAATGAAATTAGACCCATATTTATCACCTTGCACAAAAATTAACTCTAAAACTATGAATGGATCAAAGATCTAAACCTGAAATACTGAAATTCCTAGAAGAAAACATCAGTAGTATCTTAGTAACTGTTTTATGGCTGTGAAGAGACACCATGATCACAGAAACTCCTATAAAAGAAAGCATTTAACTGGGGCTAGCTTACAGTTTCAGAGGTTTAATCCATTATCATGTCAGGGGACATGGTAACACACAGACAGACATAGTATTAGGGAAATAATTGAGAGGTCTATATTTGGATCCACAGGTACAAGGAAGATAGAGACATTGAGCTTGACTTGAGCTTGTGAAATCTCAAAGTTCACCCCTAGTGACATACTTTCTCTAACAAGGCCACAACCACCCCAACAAGGCCACAGCTCTTAGTCCCTCCCCAATAGTGTCACTCTCTAATAACTAGGTATTCAAATATATAATCCTAGTGGGGTTAATTTTTATTTATACCACCAGGAGCAGTATCCTACATAATATAGGTGTAAGAAAGGACTTTCAGAGTAGGACTCTATTTGACCAAGAATTAAGGCAAACAATTGACAAACATGGTTCATGAAACTAAAAGCTTCTGCACAGTTGAAGAAACAATGAACTAGGTAAAGACAAAGCCCACAGAATGAGAGAGAATTGTTGTAAGCTGTACAACAATTATATACAGAGGATTAATATTCAGAATATATATAAAGATCTCAAAAAACAAAGAGTCAAAAAGACAAAACAAACAAACAAATGGCTTACTTGAAAAATGGATAATAAACTGTGGTACATCTACACAATGGAGTATTACACAGCAGTAAGAAAAAAATGATATACTAAAATGTGCAGGTAAATGGATGGATTTGGAGAATATCCTCCTGAGTGAGGTCTCACAAAGAAGGTTAAGCAGGGGATGTACTCACTCAAGAGTGGACCTTAAGCAAAAGCATTCTTATTTCATTGAAAGAGGGGAAATCTTTAGCATGAATGTCTTGGATCTTCAGCTTTCCTTACAATGATACTATTTGGAAACAGTATCCATCTGCATTTGGTCTTCTAAAATTCCACTGAATTTGATACTGTGCCATCCACTTCTAAGAATTAAATACAATGAATAAATGAGAAAAAGTTAAGTGACAGAAACTTTAAAAAGGCACAGAATTCTGGCCCAAACTCCCAGTCCAGTCAAAGAGAGTGAGGAGGGATTATATAAGCAAAGGGGTCAAGATCATGATGGGGAAACCCACAGAGACAGTTGAGCTACTGGGAGCTCATGGGCTCTGGACTGGCTGTTGGAAACCTGCATGGGACTGAACTAGACACTCTGAATGTGGAAGACAGTATGTGGCTTGGGCAGATTGTGAGGCCCCTGGCAGTGGAACCAAGATTTATCTCTGGTGCATGAACTGGCTTTTTGGAGCTCATTCCCTATAGAGGAATACCTTGCTCAGCCTTCATATGGTGGATGGGTTTAGTCCTGCCTCAACTTGATATGCAGACTATATTGACTCCCTGTGGGAGTCCTTACCCTCTCTGAGAAGTGCATGAGGGGTAGGGTGGGGAGAAGCTGGGGGGCTAGAAGGAAGAGGGAAGGGAAGGGGAACTGTGGTTGGTATGTAAAATTAAAAAAAAAAAACCTTTTAAATAAAAATAAACTTTCAAAAAAGAAAAAGAAAAAACATAATAGATAATTAGATATTAAAACAATTCAATAACTTAGAAGAAAAGAAAAATGAGCTGAGGCCTGAATAGAGAGTTTTCAAAAGAAGAAAAAAAGAATATGGCTAAAAAAATATTTTTTAAAAAATGTTCTTTGTACCCATCAATTAGGGAAATGAAAATCAAAACAACTTTGAGCTTTCATTACCCCAGTTACAATGACAAAAATCCATGGAATAAATACTGGAGAGGATATAGAAAAAGGAGCCCCTCATTCACTGGTAGTGAGATTGCAGCCACTGTACAGACACGCCAGAAGTCAGTGTGGAGAATTCTCAAAAAGCTAAAAATAAACCCACCCCATAACTCAACTATACCACTCTTTGGACTATGCCCAAAGAGCATACCATCCTCCACAAACACTTGCTCATCCTGTTAATTGCAGCTCTGTTCACTATAGCTAGGAAGTAGGGGGAAAAAAAACCCCAAAAACAAAAAAACAAATCTAGTTGTCTTACAACCAGTGAACGGATAATGAAAATGTGTTACAGATACACCATGAATGCTATTCAGCTATAAAGGAAAATGAAGTTATGAAATAGAACTAGGAAATATATTGAGGGATGTAGTACAGACCCAGAAATATAGACAGACACTGAATGCTTTATCTGTGGTTTAGTTCCAAATCTTCAGATGGGAGGTCATAACCTGGAATAAATGCATAAACTAGGAAAGTAAAAATGCAGCATGGTGGGTGGTGTGGGGGATGCTAGAGAGAGAAACAGGAGGGTAGAAATGATATAAAGGGAGGAGGAGGGACTGAGGAGAAAAATACCACTGAGGATGTTTGACAAAGCTATGAGGAAACATCTTATTTACTTTCAATTATATATAATGCATATAAATGTATGCGTGTATATATATACATATATAGTTTAAATGGAATTATCACACTTGGCCTAACAGCGTTCCTGCCCAAGAGCCAGAGACTATCTAACAAAAGCTCTAACACCAGGCACAATAAACTCCTTTTTGAGCTGTTAATTCAGGGAGTCCAAGAGACTCCACAAACAATATACTCTAAGGCTGTTGCCCTTGGCTACCTCCCAGAGGTTGAAGGTTAGTCCCTAGTGCTGAAGATAGCAGGCACTTTGAGCAAACTAGAAAGGAAGTGACTCCATAGTATTTAAATTACCAGATGCCTAGCTCTTTTTGAGAACCACTAAAGCAAAACTACTTTCTCCTCTAAAGAAGAAAAGAATCTGATCTCCTTGGGCGGTGGCCTGACATGCAAGCTACCTTAAATACTACATAATACTGTTTCAATCTTTTTAATAGTTAATACAACTAGATCTGTCAATCACCTAGCCAAGAGTGCCCCCTCCCCATCTGAGTCACCTGAAATGGGCTATGGAGGGAGGAGGAGGCTTAATGAGATAATGGGTACATTGTACTTTCCCAGTAGCCTCTCTCAGGGCAATTGCTTACAGAACTTTTATAAGATGTCCTACTCAATTTTATGTGTCCTAACTTAGAAGAGGATACTTTCTTTTTCTTTTCTAACACCTTTTCTTTCAGATCCTGACAAAAGCCTGAGCACACCTTCCCTGACTGACTTTCTCCCAGGTATTAAACAAGATTACGTAAATAAAGGGATGGAGATTTAGGTCTCTGGTAGAGGTTTTCTTAGCACAGCCAGGTCGTAGATCCCATCCTCAGGACTACAAACAAAACAAATTAAGATGTAAGTTTAAACAACCTGTAGTTGAAAGTTAGAATAATTTACTTCCTGGATATTAATGAGTCATGAAGAATTCCATGTGAGCTGACATGAAAAGTTTCCATCATTTTTTCATTAGGTCTTTACCTCATAAAGAAAAGTCTAGGAAAGATGTGTTGGTTTGAAAGACAATGGCCCCTTAGGCTCATAGGTTTGAATACTTGGTTTCCAGGTAGTGGAACTATTTGGGAAGGACTGGGGGTGTGGCTTTGTTGAAGGAAGTATGTCACTAGGGGTGGGCTTTGAGGTTTCAGAAATCCAAGCCAGGCCCTGGTCTCTTCCCTTCCTGCTGCCTGTGGATCTGAACCCTCAGCTATTAAGTCTCTGGAAAAGTAAGCAAGCCCCCAACTTAAAAGTTTCCTTGATCATGCTGTCTCTTCACAGCAACAGAACACTGACTAAGGGAGTCTCGGTTTACTCTGATAAATTCATAGGCATTTATAAGGTAGAACGTTCTTTTGACTTTTAGGAGAAAGTTCTTTCTTAATCTGTGCCTTGTGGATGGTGCTAAACAGATGATGTTATTTGTGAGCTCACCAGCTGCAAAATTCCTGCACTCACCAATATGGGAGAGGAAGTGTGATGGTGGTTTCATCTGGGGAGGAGAGAACTCAATACAGAAGGTTCAAATGAAGCTCACACAATCCCCTTTTGGCTGTTTTCTCAAGATATATGCTCTCAGCTATTGCTCTGGCACAATCCCTGTCTGCTTTCGGCCATGCTTCCTGCCATGATGGTCATGGACTCTAACCTTCTGAGACTATAAGCTCAGTAAAGCCCCAGTAAGGGGTTTCTTCCATAAGTTGCCTTGGTCACAGTATCTTATCACAGCAATAGAGAAGTAACAGACTTTGTCAGCATTGCCGGAAGTAATCAGAACTATAAACCATGATTAGTATGTGAAATAAATGCATTTTTAGTCAAAATATTTACTAAACATTTAAATTGCTAATTTATTTCTTTTAGAAATATTTTTTATATGTGTAAGTCTAGTGAAAAAAATTGAGACCTGTTGGCTATTAGTTGGAGTTCTAGGTTCCTTGTGACTTTATAAAAAACTCGAGACAGTAGGGATGGTTGGTAGGGAAAGACTCTATTTAGACGTCAAAGATCGCTGGGTAGTGGTGAAGCATGCCTTTAATCCTAGCACTTGGAATCTGGGGAAGGTGGATCTCTGTGAGTTCGAAGCCAGACTGGTCTACAGAATGAGTTCCAGGACAGCGAGGGCTACACAGAGAAACCCTGCCTCAAAAAGAAAAAACAGTCAAGATGGAGAAAGGAAGTGTTGGGACGTATTGCGAGCCGAGGACTGGACAGGACAGGACCCCATCCTGTAGTCTGTTTTCAGAGTTCTTTGTTTTGAGTTTAGGTAAAGGTCCAGGGTAGAGGTGGAGGGGTGAAGGGCTCATTTCTGGAGGTAGGAGCTGGGTGGATCCTTATTCTGACTGACCTTTGGGTTGTTGTATAACTTTGTGAAACCTGTGACTATGTAGGTCTCACAGAATTTCAATCATAGGTTTGTCCTATCACACATACAAGATGGAATTTTCCACTGGTAGGTTATTTAAGAATTGTAGCTGGAAGTTTCTGGCCCAGCCAAGCCCCAAGGTCCAGACTGCTTATGAAATAATTACTCAGAAGTTTATATTAATTACAAACTATGGCTCGGGCTCATTATCAACTAGCTCTTACAGTTTAACCCATTTTGCTTTGTGGGTGGCAGCCTGCAACATCTCCTGACTCCATCCACCCTTCTCCTTTATCTCTGCTTGGATTTCCTGCCTGCCTCTAAGCTGCCTTGCCATAGGCCAAAATAGCTTTATTTTTATTAACAAATGGTAACAAAGCATATTCACAACATCCAGAAAGACATCACTGTACTAGAGCTAAATACTAGCTGGCCTGGCTTAGGTTTGCTCCAACAAAGAAGGGACTGAAAATCACTAACAGAAGCTGGGTGTAGTCTTACTGGGAAAAGGGTTGCCCCAGGTTGCCCCAAGTTGCTAGAGCTATCCCTATACTAACTTACCACTTATGACTCATTTCTGTTTCCTTTTCTTTATATCAACAGTTTCTTTTTCATCTTTATTAGAGACAGGAGCTTATACAATTCTTAAACAGCAACAACCTATCCAGAAAAGCACTCCAGCAATGAGGTAAATAGACCTTTAGCTAGTGATAAGAAACTATGCTATTCCAGTTTTTCCTTGTGCTAAAGTTATGAATGGGCACTCACAGCATAAATACAGAAGCCTACCTAGAAAAGAAGGAAGGTTTGGGACATCCTATTCCTTCGCTCTCTAAGTACCAACTCCAGTAGACTGTGGCCAGGGCCTTCAGTGGGCTTTTGTTGCAGTTTCTCTGGGCTCAGCCTATTGAAGAAACATGGGACACTGGCCATCTTGTGTCTTCCCCAAGACAACCCCTGAGGGAGTGCAGGCCTAACACTGAGATCTCTTATAATCTTCAACCACTGATCTTGACAGTTCACCTCTACTCAGGTGAATTAGAAAAGTCATATAAAATCCTTCCTATTTTTCCCCCAGGTTGTGAATTCAGACATTTGGGTTATAGGGATATATTTTTTCTAAAACTAAAAACAATGTTAAAAACTCATTTTTATCGATAAAGTCTTAAAAAAGAAAGAAAGAAAAAAATAGTAAGCAATAATAGTTTCCAGGCCCTTTCTGATTAACTAACTGATGAAGCCTCGGCCCAATTAACCAAGGCAAACTACTGAGTGCGCGATTGCCTTTCAGAACGCAAAGGCACTTTAAAGAGAAATCTTCAATGGCACATTTCAGCCTGACCTAAAGATCCTTACAGCAACCGTTATTTTTGGCTGGAGCATGTGCGGTGCTATCTCCCAGGCCTGGGTGGCAGGCTATTCAGGTCCCTCCCTATTTGCATGTCTATCAGGGGTCTTTCACAGCCCAGGGCCCCAACTAGGGCTCCGCAAAGGCAGCATTGTTCTTCAGAACCGCCCCAATCAGGCTCAGCCCTCATTGCCAGGGGTGCTCTGAAATACCTGTTAGTTTCCTCGGAATCCAGAGTTTAGCTTTCACTGCTAGCGGGCCTCCCGCTCCACTGTTGAGGCTGTCGATGGGAAATGCTCGGATTTCCCTTTCATGAGGTCCCTAGCGGCCGGCCCCAGCGACCGGATCTTCCTTTCCTCTCCATTTAGACTGCTGAAGATTGGATTGCCACGTGTATTGTGCTTGCTTCTTCCTTGAAAGGTTTTCGGAAGTTAAGAGCAAGTATATTTACATATTTAGGAATTATATATCTCTATATATGAACCAAAAGGAGGTAATTATATTTTAATTAAAAAAAATTCAGAAAAGATTTGCCAAAACTTGCCCTGTTTGTTATTAATAAGTTAAAAAATTAATAAAAGACATATTTGAACCAAAACGAGAAATTATAGACAATATTTTTAAACCAGCATTTCAGATTTGACCATTAAGAAAAAAAAAATCTTCATGTCCGGAATAATTAATTAAAATCTACTTCAATAGCTCTGTGGGAGAACACTCGCCCAGCAAGCACAAGACCAACCAGGGATTTGAGCCCCTGCCGTGCAACAAAACAAACAAACAGCTACCAAAAAACCTCAGACAAAACAGAGAGACAAAAAGCAACCAAACGACTAAACTCAGTCCACTTCACGTTCTAGCAGGCTCCAGTCCACTGGCAGAAGAACTGGATAACAATGTGTCTGGTTGCTAAGTTTGTTCTGTGTGTGGTGCCTTTAAGGCAAAGCCCAGGCTGTGGCAGCCCCAACACGCTAGGCTGGCCCAAACAAATCCACTACTCCAATTCAAAAGAAAAGTAGAGAGGCCACTCTAACACATCAGCGACCCACTGATCCTGTCCATCTTTAGGATCATAACATGAGGTTTGTGTTTAAATAGAAGGTAAGTGTGGTCCGGAAAGGTGATGTCCAGATTGCCACTGTCAATCACCGAGGGTGCCTCAACCAGGCTAATTATCTTCTTCTTAATAGGGTTCAGGGTGTGAGGGTGGGATGGGTGAGTCACAGGAGGGGGTGGGGGTGAGGGTGAGATGAGTGGATGGGATGAAGTGGGATGGAGGCTTTTCCTGAAATTTAAGGTAACTGGAGAAGAAAAAGTTAAGAATAAAAATGTCTCTGTCACTTCATACAAACAAAATGGTGGCCGAGATGCCCGGAGTTCATCCTGAGTTTAGTTATGTTGGGCCCCAAGAGACAGTTGGTACTTCTTAGCAAAAGTGACTTCTAAGTATTTGTTTCAGTAATGTCTACAATGCATACTTTTGCCCCAAATGTGTTTGACTATATCTACATTTACAATTAACTATCTTTCATGTGTTTGATTCTTTTCAATATGTACTTGGGATCTGCATTGAAAATCCAGGAAACATTGTTTCATATAGATTAATCTGCTTTAGTAGGTCAGTACTTATACAAAAAGCAAGCAAACAAAATAAACCCCTGTATAGAACAACGAAAACCACCCAAGCAAACAAACCTCACAGACTCACTACTGTATAATTATTTCATATTGTTATTTTTAATTTCTGTGTTATGAATTATTATTTGTGAACTGAAGATTCCAGGAAAGAAAAACAATTGATGTGTCAAAGATTCTATAGAGATGAGATACTGATTAGATCGTTATAATTATGGAGATTTGGAATGTTGCAGATTCAGAGCCAAATTATCTTGGACAATTGTTAATTTTCTTAATGAACATTCAGAGACCACCTATGACTAACCTAACACTTTCAATGATCAGGTCAGACCTTGGAAATGTAAAGTCAGTGACTATCTTCCACCAACCCAAGGCTAAGTAAGTAATTGGAAAACAGCTGATAGCTATAGCAGAGATTCCCCTGCCTGCTGCTGTAACTTGCCTATCTGATGCTCCTACTAATATGTTGGAAAAATGCCTAGGTTTATGACTTTCTTTTACTCTGTGACTGAAGTTCACATAACAATTTCTCTATTGAACACGTGTTATTTGGATCCATATCCTTGAGCCATGGTCACTCAGTCTTGCATCAGCATAAATACTCTTACTTCTATTGAGAAATAAACTGTGGTTTCTATGGGTAAATTAGTGACTTCTAAGCATTAATAATTTACATAATAACTTAAAAACCTTAATAACTTGGGGCAGGAGAGATGGCTCAGTGGGTAAGAGCACAGACTACTCTTCAGAGGACCCAGGTTCAACTCCCAGCACCCACATGGCAGCTCACAACAGTCTGTAACTCCAAGGATGAACACCCTCACACAGACGCAAATCCAGGAAAAATACCAATGCAAATAAAAATACATTAAAACAACTTAATAACTTCAAAACATTGTAGAGCTTAGCCATGTGTGGTGGCACATACATGAATGTTATGGGGCTGAGGCAGGAGGCTGGTAAGTTCCAGGCTAGCCTGGGCTAAACATGGGATGATGTCATAAAACAGTAACAAGAGCAGGACAGCTAACAAACTGGAGATGATAGCAATGGCATTTCAAGGCTGGGAGTTGTCACTTTGTTCATGTCACCTCAGTCCTCTGTCCCCATGCCCCCGTCACCCCAGTCCTCTGTCCCCATGTCCCTGTCACCCCAGTCCTCTGTCTCCATGTCCCCCTCACGCCAGTCCTCTGTCCCCATGGCCTGTCACCCCAGTCCTCTGTCTCCATGTCCCCATCACCCCAGTCCTCTGTCCCCATGGCCTGTCACACCAGTCCTCTGTCCCCATGTCCCTGTCACCCCAGTCCTCTGTCTCCATGTCCTGTC